>OCZR010394129.1:0-10013 GCA_900234385.1 Anemonia viridis | reverse complement strand
CAGAACTCATTGACACATAAAAAGATGTCTTTGATCTGACTAGACTTAGTACCCAAGAAAATGTCGATTCCTGGGAAGCGATTTAAATTTAGGATGTCTAACTGTACATGGCACAAACAAGAGAATAGTCAAGTTTCGAATCTTCTGCTGTTCAGGGTTAGCCATGGTTTTGTAAAGAATACCCATGTGTCATGGAATAACAAAGTATTTGTATTCTTAAAGTGGTGCATTCTTAATTTTGGTATTTTTAATTTAAATACTTTGACACGGAAATGAGGCTGACCCTGAGCAGACGAGTCTGTAATTAATCAGACCAGTAGAATTTTGTACGAATTTGAAAAGTATTTGTATAATAGAAGAGACGCAGTTTGTAAGAATGGAATATAATTCACTGATAAAATGTGGAATATCCTCTAGATCCCCTGACATCCCCTCATGGGTATCAGTGGAATTTTATTTTATTTTTCAGTTCGTGCTCTGGTCATTTACCCGGCATCATGAGCTTTTATCACATGGCGGCCATGTTCATTCCCATGTGAACAAAAACCTTTGTTCAGGACGCTGTGAAACGCCTCAAAGCGAGGGCAAGGGGATCCAAGGTAATTAAAATGCATTGTTTGAGACAATCTGGCCGCCGCTTGAAAAAAGCCCATAGTGAGTAAATTCCCATGCAAGAGAGCATAAAAAAGAGGGGAAACTTAAGAATTCGCGCGCGCCATGTGAATTCCCGGTTGGGCTATTTTTAGCATGCCGTTTTATTTTTAGTCGTTTGGGTTTTGGTTTTTTGAAGGCGTGGACGTTTGGGCGTGCACGTGCGCGTACGCTAAAAATAAATTTTCGTCAAATTTTCTCACTTTTTTCGACAAAATCTATCGTATAAAGTAAAAATATCAGGATTCATTGTATTCTAGATGAGGCTGTGGAAAACTAAAAAAGACTAAAATAATTTTCCTATAAATCTTTACATGCTTTCGCTACTTCCAGGTGTGGATAAACCACACAATTTTTGACATACAGGAACACGAGTAGGGTAAGGCGAAAATTGACTGTATGTGAATGCCAAAAATAGCCCAACCATGCTTTCTTGTACCAAACCTGGACACGTCCCATCCCTTGGAGAACTAAGGTTCCCTTCCTTTCATTACGTAACAAATTTGAGTCTACATGAATATGTTTTGGGTACAGTTGTTGTGCGTGCGTGTGGTGCGTTGGTTATGGGAGAGGGAGGAGGAGGGGGGCTCGTAGAACGTTATCATTCCAGTTTCAAGGTTGTAGTAGGTTTTTGAATATCATTGCAATCTATTATAACTACAATAGTGATGAATAGGTAATTTATACACCGTAAAGAAAGAGAATACTTACTGACGTTTCGGACGCTAGTCCTAGTACTAGCGTCCTAGTACTAGCGTCCGAAACGTCAATAAGTATTCTCTTTCTTTACGGTGTATAAATTACCTATTCATCACTATTGTTTCTTTAGAAACACCGACGCAGCCCACACTAGTTTACCGCTAGTTATCATCTCTATTATAAGTACACATAAGCTTTACTAATCTAGGAGTTGTAAATATATTATTCACAAACAATATTGCTCTCATTGACTATGCCACATTATTATCAGGTTCTGTTCACTACCCACTGCCTCTCTAAGGGACCCGTCATTATTTATCACCTGTGGGGTGGGGGGGTGAGGATGTTTGCATGCTTTAAACTAACTCTGACTGATCCCCCCCAAACGTTGTATCACTTCTCTTTGATCCCCCCCATAAGGCTGGTAATTTTGGTGATCATGACAAATGATCCCCCTCCTGGAAGGTCTTTATGAGTAACTAGTCCCCTTCTTTTTGCTTTCTGAAATAAAGTGATCCCAAAAAAAATCCTCACACACCCCTAGGTGATAAATAATTACGGGTCCATAACCTGCTTTTTCGTGGGCTCCCGTATTTGTTAGTTGTTAACGCATCATCTTATGAAGCAACAAGACCTCGGCAACATTCACAGTTTTGTTTTGTAACTTATGATCAAGTTTCGAATAACAACATATCACAATGATTTCCGAAATGATGCTTCTTCAATGCTCAAACAAATGCATCATACCATCCTTAGATAGCATACATACCTTAAACTAAACCGTTTCGCGCCTCCTTAATATTTTGTGCCTAAGAAAGCTAGCTGAAGCCATCGTTCCAAGAACCTAAGGAATCTAAATTTGCAAATTTTAAGTTTTTAAAAGTAGAAAAGATAAGGGAATGACCTTTAGTAAACCCCTTCAAACTGTAGGAACCAAAAAGCCAATCTATTCACATATAATGTATATTATTGGGGTACATTAATGACATCACGTGGTATCTATGGGCCAATACCAAAAATAGTGTGGATGGTACCCAGTACATACATTTTTATGGGATGATGTAAAGGTATAGAAGCAGCGAAGAACATCTGCTAAGGATTCGGTTAACCTTGCATCATCACAGATAATATATAGGTACGGATTGTGCTTTTCTGTGCCGAATAAATTATAAACATCATATAAGGGATGAATATAAAGTATCCATGCTGAGCCCTATCTTATTGGGTCCACAACTGTGCTCTCGCAGAACGGAGTACGAGTACTGTTCTGGCATCACTAGCTCGCGCTATCTTAGCAAGAAAATTTATATAGAGCCGCTTTTTTGTATGTAACGTTTTGTAAGAGCAGAATTATTTAGATAACAATAACATGAAATATATACTGGGATCGCGCGCGCATCTCCTTTCACTTCTTTCGTGCGCAATGCTTCATGACTTGCTGCGCAATGCTTCATGATTTGCTGCGCAATGCTTCATGACTTCCTGCGCAATGCTTCATGACGTCCTGCGCAATGCTTCATCACCTCCTGCGCAATGCTTCATGACTTCCTGCGCAATTCTTCATGACTTCCTGCGCAATGCTTAATGACTTCCTGAAGCAATGCTTCATGACTTCCTGCGCAATTCTGCATGACTTCCTGCGCAATGCTTTATGACTTCCTGCGCAATTCTGCATGACTTCCTGCGCAATGCTTTATGACTTCCTGCGCAATTCTGCATGACTTCCTGCGCAATGCTTCATGACTTCCTGCGCAATTCTTCATGAGTTCCTGCGCAATGCTTCATCACCTCCTGCGCAATGCTTCATGACTTCCTGCGCAATGCTTCATTACCTCCTGCGCAATGCTTCATCACCGCCTGCGCAATGCTTTATGACTTCCTGCGCAATGCTTCATGACTTCCTGCGCAATGCTTCATGACTTCCTGCGCAATGCTTCATGACTTCCTGGGCAATGCTTCATGACTTCCTGCGCAATTCTGCATGACTTTCTGCGCAATGCTTTATGACTTCCTGCGCAATGCTTCATGACTTCCTACGCAATGCTTCATGACCTCTTGCGCAATGCTTTATGACTTCCTGCTCAATGCTTCATCACCTCTTGCGCAATGCTTCATCATTTCCTGCGTGCTTTCTTCACTTCTTGCGTGCTATACTTATCAGTGGAGCACGAAAAAGCTCTTCTTTGGTCCTGTTTGAGTTTTCCTTTCCAAAAATACAAACACTAAGCCATTATAGTCATAACATTCGTATTTATTTGATATATTTTTAATGGCATTCAAAATCTTGATTGTCAGGACATATATTTTACTTTTAGTAAAGCGCAATTATTCGTATAATTTACATTATATTTCGTTTTAGACAATATAAATACAGATTGTTTAACCTTTACAAACAATCACTATGGTAACAATCACGTGTCGAGTCACATGATTCAAGTTGTTGGTCAGTAGCCTATACTTTGATCGAGGTCTCGTCTTGTAAAGGGGATGGATACTAGTACGTTTGATCCAGTGTTTATGCGTAGAATTGTGATATCTAGTTGTCGTCTCGGAACAAATCTCTCAGATATGATTTTTTCAGGTCTTCAGGTGGGTATTGCTGACGTGACCTACGAACACATGGCATATTAGATTTTATTGGACTAAGGGGTTCGTGAACTTGGGAAAAGATGGCAGGGAAGAGATGACAGTTCTTTAATTTTGTTTTACCTGTGTACCAAAACGTCAATGCATACTTGCCATGCGTTACTATCTCACCAAATCATGTCACATATGCATCGTGGTACATGACATGGGATCACCTCCCAAAGAACCACACCACGCGGACACCACGTAATGTCTACGCACGTCATGTCACGTTACATTGCTTGACATAACATTCCACATGCATCATATCACATTGTAGCACACGGAATGAGATGCCTGCACCGCACCGTATCGCGTCGCGTTACTTCACGTCACGTCACGTCTCGTCACATCACCTCACGCATCCAGTGTATAGAAAATCTACACTCGTACTTACCCGGTCCCTCTTCGATATTCATCAAGCCCACCGAAAACCATCTGATTTTTTCTCTTGTTTCTGAGGGTTCGTTTGCAAAATCTTCCGTATCGTCTGCTTCCAAAGTCGCATTTGTTATCGGCACTACATAGCATACTAAAGGCGATGATCATTACGAGGATGACTGATAACGCTCTTTCTCGGTACATTGTATTCTGGTGAGGTTTTGTCCAACTTCGACTTGGTTGTTGATAGATGTTATTGCTACAAGAAAAGAGAATATTCATTGTTAATATCGTCGTATTGTAGTGTAATAGCAAATGGGAATGATTAAGGAATATAGTGTATACACCGCTGCCACCACAACCACAAGCAGAAACAGCAAGCAAGAACACGTGCATTCAGTATTACTACTCATTCATCCATCCCTCCCTCTCTCTCTTTCTTCGTTCTTTACTTGCTTCCTTGCTTCCTTCATTCCACTTCAGCTAAACATAAATGTTTGGAAGTTACAGTAAGAGTAAAAACGACGATGCCTGGGTGTCGTGCAACATCCCCTGTCATATTGTCCATCATCAAACAACACAGCCAACAATGACATTGTAATTCACACAAATTAACTTATAAACATGACGAGGTTCCTAATAACTATCAACAGTAATGTTCGAAAGGTTTGTGTTAATTTGTTAATCTAAAATCAAGGGCAAAAATACTGTAAATACATCGGAGCATACCAAATGCAAAAGGACTAATGAATATACAATACATACATACAAGGTGTACACGGCTCGACAACATACTGAGCACTTTCCTAGATATCAAAGACTGACACAAGTTATCTATGCCTATGAGGTGTTTTACTAGGAAAACTTCGTACTACAAGCGCCTTGGTTTATTTCTGATTCTTAGCTGGGCCCTCTTAGCCGAGGTTTTATTCATGGCGGACTTCAATCATAAGAAAATGTGCTAGAAATAAAAACTGGATCTGAGTCCTTTGAAGAGAGAAGAAGATTTCAAAAATTTGCTTTGGAAAAATACCAAGATCTTTGGTTTTTAGAGCCACTATACAACGGTGCATGAATAAGATTGTGAGTAACTAGACTGTAAATACTGAGATACCGAGTTGTCAAGACACGTCGGGGTTAGTTGGAATTGACGGACTCGCCCTATCGATTTCGACCATTTCAAGAGCATCCCCTAAATAAACTTCACGAAAGTGCATAAGAATTATCTATCAGTACCAAGCATCATCTATCATACCTTTAAGTTCTTTTTTAGCCAGATAGAGCGAACAAAAGTTTCCACAAAACGAAATAGATCGATTGCAGGTGTCTTCCTCGCATACAGCGGTGAAGAAGGATCCGAGTCAAATGATAAATATTTTGATCGTGTTGTCCCGTGGGGAAGGGGGATTGGGAACCATCTCTAGTATAATCAAAATACTTGGGTTCTAAACCACTTTAGATCTTGTGAGTCACAGATTTTCAAAAATGACCATTAAGACAAGTGTGTACATAAATTGGAGTGTCTTCTTCTTCTCATTGTTTGTATAACACACATTATAACAGATTATAATTTTCTACGACTGATTTAATGTTCTAATTTGCTCTCTTGTTGGTACTAATAATCAAGATTATTTCGGGATTTTTTTTTGGCCTGGACTGGATGTCAAATTTCACAGTTGCTGAACGAGCAAAACCTATTGTTTGAATTCATTTGCATTGACTCGGCACATGTGAGATTCGACGTCTTAACCGGGTCTTACTATTAAATAAAGCAGATTGTACCGAAAACGTGTGCGCATAGCATGAGTCAAAGCTTCCCGCTAGAATTTGTTCATCCGTTAATTGTCAAACACCCACAAACCACCGAATACTCCCAAACATAATTATCCTTTATGTGACCTTAAACGCTAAAATAAACACCAATATGCCGAAAATCAAAATCAATCAACCAACTCTGATAGTGAATATACTTCATTTGGACTGATATAATAGTTATACGTATATTTTGATAACATTTCTCTTAGATTAAATTTGATCATTCTTTGGGTCTCTGAAAACATGGGCAGTAAAGCTTTTCCACACATTTTTATTGCAATTTCGTCATTTTGGGAGATGTTTCACCAGGTAATTTAAATGTGTCCTATTATGTTTGAGGAATTTACGAATGTGGGTTTGAAATTCAAAGTAAAAAAAACATAATAAAACACTGGGTGAGGTACAGCTAGTATAGGAAGGATATGAAGAATCTGGCAAATATATAAAGTGTTAAAAGAACCATTTTTTCTTATACGAGAACTTGCTGAATTATTCAATTGCTGTACATGAAATTTGAAGTCGTTACGGCACCTGCAACTCCTACATATTTTAAAACTTCGTCAGCTCCGTTACTATCTTAGTCATCCCTATAGCTACGCATTATATTGTATTAGATAACAATATTGAATTTTTTTAATTTGATGGTTTTAGCTAGCTAACCTGCTTTGATTGACTCCAAAAATATCCCACAAAGTACTCTTTGTTTGCTTTGATTTATAGAATTACGTCTAGCTCTTGTCCCGATCCATATATACTGACAAAGGAGGATTATAAAATGTATCGTGTGAGATGCGCTAAACGGAATTGAAGCCAGCGATGCAGGTGGTTCAGAATTGAGCTAAATTACAAAATATTGACTCCATAGATAAGTGTATTGGCGTCCCTATGTGCGTCATGGTCACTTTAAGGGCCAAACCAAATAACTGAGTCCAAAATACATACTGAATGGTTTACATGTAAAGAAACTCAACTTGGACGGATGTTTCGGCGAGGGATTTCGATGCCTGATATTTTGTTTAACTATTTTTTCCAAGGAGATCAAAACATCTTCATCAATATATTCAAGGTAATTAGTTTTACGTTGAGTCGATCTCTTTCACAAGACATAAACAATGTTAACCCTTTTCACGAGAGACATTACTATCCTACTTTATATTTTTTGCACGCTATCTGCTGAAATATATTTACGAGACATCCAGTCATTGTGTGAATTAAAGTACTGTGTTACCTCTTAACGCATTAATTAACTGTTCTGTTCAAAGAATCTTTTTCTCGTTGAAGTTATTGACTACAGATGATAGACATTTTTTTGAAATACTTCATAATTATTTTCCAAACATAGTTTTGAAAAAAACTGAATTAAACAGTTCTTGAGAGTAATAACCGACGAAGTCATTTGGACCATTCTGCACTGAACACTAGTTTGATTCTAGTTTTCCCCCCGGCTAAAATTACAGGTAAGGTATGGAACACCAGCAACACATTGAGGAACTAATTCACGCCAGAAAAATTACGGTTAACTTAGAAAAAATATTGTTGATTCACTTTCTCTACTGCTCTTTCTCTCTCTCTCTCTCAGTCTCTCCAAGAAAAGTTAAATAAAATGACAAATGTATTATTATATAAAAAAATTTAGAATAATATAGAATTTTCAAAGCATTTCTGTCGTTACCTAGTTGCGTTCTTCCAAACACTACACCGATTCTAGTGTTGCACCAAGTGAGGACAGGAGAAGACAGCAGATTGACCGGACCTCGAGCGAATGACTCAAGCAACACTTGCAGCGAGTCTTTATAGATAGCATATTATTAACACTGGGCGATAAGCTAATCGCAATGCACTCACTCCCCAAAACTATCAAATCAAGGAGAAAGGAGATAATCCGGATAACACTTTATGTAAAGAGTCGGCATCGGGTACGTACAGAGGAAAAGAGGATTACAGACGAATGTTGACAAGATGTTATAGATGATGCTTACACTAAAAGAGAATATACGAGTGGCTTGTTGAATACTCATGTGTGAGTACGACAATTATTGTTATCGGACGCGTTGGCTGGTGGAAGGAAATCCAATGCATAAATCCTCTGAATCGAGATTCAATCGGAAACGCGTATTCTTCAAATATTTATAAGCCAAAACAAAATACTATTGTAAGTATTTCCTGAGGCTCTGATAAGTATCCACTAGTCTTAGCATTCATTGTCTGTGAATGTAACGATAGAGATGCCAAGTGACACTACCACACCTTATCTTCATACGTATGGTAACGCCTAACCTAATAAGTACATAATACGTCAGAAATAGTGTGGTGAAAATATATGGATATGATGGGTTAATTTTGGAACACGCCCCTTTAATTTGCTTTTCACTTTTATCGAAAATTCTATTTGTGAGCTATAAATATGGTCAGAGATATTTACAGAGTCATTTATTAAACATACACAATTTCACCAATATATAATAATCTACACGAGCATTTTTCCCTTGATCATTGACAATTTTTATTAGACGATATATCAGCAAGACAGTTTTTTATTGACAAGGTTTCGATGTATTGCTCGTGTAGTTAATGAACAAGTTTTCCTTGACAAGTTTCGATCACTCATTAACATTCCTGGCCACATCTTCTTTGTTGTCCGTCTACACGAGCATATTTC
Organism: Anemonia viridis; assembly: GCA_900234385.1. Lineage (NCBI taxonomy): Eukaryota > Metazoa > Cnidaria > Anthozoa > Actiniaria > Actiniidae > Anemonia > Anemonia viridis. The sequence goes on along the minus strand of OCZR010394129.1, from coordinate 1,183 downwards.
ATCCTTGACAATTGAAAAAGTTGTTCATTTTACTCCATCTAGATAAGCAATTTCATTTTCTTGTCAAAGAAAAATTGCTTGTGTTGAAGCGGTTAAGTATTCGGGGTCAGTACAGGATGATGCTTCCTCATTTGCTCTAGCGGAATAGACCTTTTTTTCAAAATGGCGGCCGAAAATTTAAACAGATTGAAATAAAAAATGAATGCCAGCACTAAAAAGAGCACCCCATGAAACTTTCCAGGGTTACTAAATTCAAGGTGCTCTTTTTAGTTCTGGTATTCATTTTTCATTATGTTTCATTTATATTTATGTGAATTCTTGTCCGCCATTTTGGAAAAAGGTCTATTTAAGGGCCTGATGTTCGTTGCAACTTGGCTCTTTCTTTATCTTTCGAGGAGTCGGTAAAAGCGAAATTTTTACGACCGAGTCACTATTAGTAATACCGAACTATAACGACGACAAACTGAAGGCGTTTGAGTTAAACAAAGAAAAAAGGGTAGAACCGGAAGTCATCGTCGTTGATGGCTGGACGTTCAGGATCATTAGGCTCACACAGAGATGACAGGAACATTGAGACAGGATGCCAAATAGAACAGTGAATGGAAGAGAAAAGGCGCCAAAACTTTGATAATAAAGCGTACAATCCTCTACCATCCATGTAGCAATATAATTTCTTCAATCTTTTGTTATCCCTACACTGAGCTTTAAACGCCCGCGAGGGTTATTTAGATCGAAATCCTTGACAGAAAAAGAACAAGTTAATAAACAAACTAACGTATCACAGGTGTCTCTAAGATCAACTTGATTATCGTCCAGCCACTTTTCTGTCTTAATCCCTTCTTGATAAAAGTGTCTTCTCAACGTGGCCAGCTTTCTTCCAGTTTTGACTTATATCATGCAGGCAAAGGCACATGTTTTAAAGATAAGATTACTGGCTGGTTTTCCTATCGTTAACCTTCTTAAAATCAGGGAATCACTTTTTGGAAAAGAAATACAGATTGATATACTGCTCATGAAAAATAATGCTAAAAAAAAAACGTAACATTAGACAAAAAAAGTTTGAAATAAATCTTCTGAATGAATGAAAATTAATCAAACTTGAGTCTTCTTAGGAACACTTATTACATTTTAAAGCAAGGATTAATTTTTTTATTGGCAATTTATATAAAAAACGACTTGCTTT
>OCZR010393967.1:0-10364 GCA_900234385.1 Anemonia viridis | reverse complement strand
AATTCATCTTAAATTAACCAGCTGCTATTTTTTTCCTCAAAATGACAGGGATTGTAGGTCGTGGAAGACTCTTACCAGAGGACTTTGAAAACAAAAATTTCCCCTCCCCCCAGGGAAATCATGAAGATTGTTTCTTGCATTTTGCAATCCTCCTGGTTAGCCCAGGGTTAGCCCCCCGGGGAAGCTGCTGATACATGCATAATCTATTCACAAAGTCATTCTATCTATTGCATTAGGGGTGATACATTGTATTTTTATGAATACATTGCATCAAGTGCTTGATACCTAGGCTCTCCTGTCAGTAGTATACTGTACATCAGTATAGTCAGTATACATCAAAGGGAATGGTCTGTCCAAACCCCTAATGCACCAGTCAAAGTAAACCCTGAAACCCCGCTAACCTGATTTGAACCCCTTGAATGGTAAAAATCCTGCAGTCTATTATTTTTGGTTTCTACAGCTTTCCTGTGTTTTTGTGGACTACGTTCAAGGGTGGATCCAGAGGAAGGGGATCCAGACCCCTATCACATACCAAAGGCTCTATTGCTTGTTTTAACCTTAAAATAATGTAGTTTTGCCATACGTTTGAAGTAGATTTTCTATGAAGTATACATTTGGACCCCCCTCTCAATGCTTGAACCCCCTTTTCCATAAATTACTGGGTATGCCCTTGGTCTTGGTATAGGTAAGCAGTGTCCAGTGTAAATATAAATATTTAAAATTTGTTTATTGAGATTATTTGGAATAAACTTGATGCCTTTTTTATTTGCCAGTGCATGGGAACTCAACAAGAACCAGCATCAAGAGAAAGCACCAGTCAATCGCAAAACATGTTGCACAAAATATCTTATGTGATTAGATCTTCCTTGTCTACTACTGCAAATGCAATGCACAAAGGACAAGCAATGCCTATTAATGGCATAGTATTTGATTTGGATGGAACGTTAACTATTCCAGTACTTAATTTCAAAGAACTGCGAAGAATGATAGGATGTCCTCCTCCACCTGTAGATATTCTTGAATTTGTCAACTCAAAACCAGAAAATGAGAAAGCACTACTATTAAAAATAGTAGAAGACTTTGAAGATGAAGGGAACAAGAATATGGTGCTTCAGCCAGGTGTTCATAAACTTTTAAAATTCTTAGCAGATAATGGTATAATGAGGGCTTTATTGACCAGGAATGCAAGGCCATGTGTCGATATATTTTTAGAAAAACTAGGAGACCCATCTCAATATGGAGGACCTTTCTCTCATGTAAGTTCGATTTATAAATGATTGTGTGGGTGTGTTGCCAACATTGGTGGGTTTTATTTTGTAATTCCCGATGAACAATGTAAGAGCTGAACAGATGTTAGTAGTTCTCAGCATTGTTTTAAGGTGTCTCCATTAGTACAGTAGTTGTTCGCCACACTTCCACTCTTCATTCAGCGCATTTATCAATTTCCCATTCTCTGGTCAAACTTGTTTTGCACCAAGTGTTGGGCTGGGATAAAAATTTCTTTTGATGTCAATTTCAAGTCTATCAGAATTACTATGGCGACAATAAACGAAGACCACTGGAATCAGTTTTTCTAAAATATCTTGATTTCAATGAGCTTCAGAGAAATGACTATTATTTTTTAGAAACCTCTATATACATGTTAAACAACATACTCAGGCACATTAAGAAAGTTTTATTGAAAGGTTTCTATCAGGTGAGAGTGATTTTGAATAGATCACACGAACATTTAGGGACCTTGTTTTTATGCTTGGAGATGCTAAAGAGGGAAAACAGCATTATTTTAGGTTAAGCTACGTAAGCGTGAACATCTTTTTTTCCAGTGAAGTTACAGAGTTTTATTTACTTTGGTTTTCCTTTTTCTGCAAACTCAGACATTCCAATGGCTAGTTGTGAAATGGGTTTTTCGCTGCCGTCAATGAATGCTAATTAGTCGGTACCTCTTACAGTATAGTACCTCTTTCTGTTGGAATGTCTGAGTTCGCAGAAAACGGAAAACCGCAGTAACTATTGAGTATATCAACTTTTCTTTCAGTTATTGACAAGAGATTTTACACCTTCAAAGCCAGATCCTGCTCCCATCCACCATATCTGTAAGGAATGGGGAATCAAACCATGTAATGCTGTTATGGTTGGAGATCACTTGCATGATATGACCTGTGGCTATAATGCTGGCACTGGTAGGTACCTTGCATTATAATGTAAGCTCAAGCTAGTTCCAAAGTTAGAAGAAGACACAGTGCTTAGGAATAAAGTAAATCATTTTTATATAATACAGCTGCAATTCCAAAAAAGGTTGATTAAGTTTCAGTTGTTGCATGCTGCATGTTGCATACTAAAGCTAAGATTAGCTCAAGCTTCAAAAATAGAGCGCTAATTTGACAATAACCTTAGAGTCTTTGATTGTTTTATTATTGTCTCCTTTTAGCGGCTGTTGGCAAGTACATTGGGGAATCCTTTGCATCTGACTGTATCCTGGGAAAGGGCTATTGGCAACATGCAGCGCACATAAAAATTTTCACTGACCTTTTTTGAAAGAGCTTTATTAAGGTTACTAATACAAAGGTTTCTATTCTCAGTAACAATACTACTTAACAATCCAAAAAATGGTGCCTGCAAAGAATCAGCTGATTTTAATGTCAACTCCTTGGAAGATATGATGTCTTTACTCAAGAACAATTCAATGGTTATTCAGCGAGAAATTCCACAACAAGCCCAAGAAAGTTCTGAGACCAAATGAAATAGCTAAATACTACTAGAAAAATAATATTGACTTGCCAGTTGTATTTACTAATCTGTTATCGGTACACATTTGCTTGCTTTCCTTTCCTGCTCCAACATAAAAATCCTAATTTCTAACAGCATTCCATGTAGCAAGTTCCCTTAATGACTTTGCAAGGTTACTGTATTTTGTCAATGATGTTGGTATTTCATGCAATCCCATGTGATTGCTGGAAACCATTGTATACTAAAAGAAATTATAACCAAATTTACCTCCTGTTATTAATACCCTGCAGCACTCCAATCTTAAACATTTGAAATTAATGACCATGACCTGTCCTGCCATATTATAGAATCTTTGAAGCATTTGTCATTTGTTACACTGATATGAAATGTTTGATATAAAGGGCTGAAAAGCCCTGTCAAAGGGAGCTTCAATTAAGTTTGTATGTACTGTATGTACATGTAAAGGGAATTTTAAAAGATAACTTATTAATTTAAGGTTGGTAGATTCAATGATAATTTACAACAACATATTGCATGTGAAAATGATACTGATGTTTCCGACGTAAGTCCTTCATCGGAATAAAACCATTGGTGTTATAAATTATCAATCTATCAACTATTTTTCTGAAAACACCGATGCAGTTTACACTAGATTTACTAGTTTCTACATAAGTTATTCATTAATTTAAGGTGTTAATAATTGTTCTGGTAGATTTTTGTTTTTGTGATAATTGAAAAAATTCATGTTTTTAATTTTTAACATAATTTTCAGATCTTGAGAAAATTAATAATATTAATGTATTTTTTCCTGTGATGTTATGTGTGATGTTACAAAATCTAGATTGCGTTTTGTATCTGTGTAATGTTGTGTTCACATGGTGAGAAGAATATTGTTGCATTTAATGTCACAAAAGTAAATCTTGTTGACTCAACAAATTTGAAAAAAATGTTTCCTATTTTATAATTATCAATACATCATGTTAGACACCAAGGTGGGATGATCAGGGATCCAGATCCCCTGTTATATACCTAAAATATTATTTATACTACTAAGTTTTTGTATAAAGTTATCCACAGTATGAAAAACCATTGTATAATCATTTTATCCCACACCATAGAAAATACAAAAGTGTAGATTTAAGGGAGCATTCATTTTTTACATGGAAGGAGGGGGGTTGGAGGAATTCAGGGGGAGTCAACAAAAAAATACTTAATGAAAATGGGTGTGTGGGTCACATCATTTTTCTGATGCTGTATAGGGCTGTTAAGTGTGACATCATTCGAATGAAAAAACGACTTCCGGGTACAAAATGGAATACAGTTTTTTAACGATTTTTCCTATTTTTTCTTCATAACAATTTTTCTTATCCACAGTTCTAATTGTTTCGGGTGAAGATTAAATCATTGAAAACATTTTTCGTTCTATTTAGTGGGTTTTGTGAGAAATTGGACCCGGAAATATGTCACAACTTAACAGCTCTATTCAATGACGCGTCAAAAACGTTTTCATCCATGTTTTGATACGTTTTTTTAGGAATAAAACCCCGGCCTGTATTTCATAACCTGAGAAAAAGGATGTCTAAAAATAATTTGAATTTCTTTTGTTGTTTTTTTTGTCAAAGGAAAATTAAAGGAATGGTCAAGGGGGTTGGCATTCTTTTATAGACTAAAAAGTTTCATTTTGGAACGAAATTGAATTTCTAAACTAGCGATAGATGTTATTTTCCTTGTAGGCATAACAGCCGCACTGACAATGAACACAAACCGCATTGTCTCAAACAAACATGACAACAGGGAGTGCGTTATATCGTGGCTATGTTATAAATTTTAATACTTCAAGTTCTCTAGTACACGTGCGTCCGTAGGATGAAAAAAATCAGCTATGTTATATTAATGTCCAGTTCTGGTTGCACTTGGGAGATTGAGTAAGCACTAGTCAAGAAGCTAGACGTCGCACTCGGCTACGCCTCGTGCAACTCTGACGCTTCTTTCGTGCTTACTCCCGCATGCATCCAGAACTGGATATACGCACTCTAAGCATTAGACTGCTTTGCAGGTAGGGAAGCGTTTTTCCGTGACTACCTTACCAGTTTATATTTGGAAGCTCACGATAACCCTGTAATATGGCAATGCTATAGGAAATAATGGGAAAGTTACACGTGTTAGATGCCTACAGACGTTCACTCGGGCTACTGCATGTTAAGTGTGCCATGTGCTTGGACAAGGTGCTGTGGCAATAAACCCATTGCATGATGACATTTCATACTTCCAATACCACAATCCCCTTCGGTAGCTTACTTTGTTTTCTTAATTTCTACTTAATCTTCAAATTCTCACAATTTTGGCATTTGAATATGAAAAGAAAATTTGAAAATGATTATGGTATTAGAGGTTTGAAATGTCATCATGCCTCATGTTAGTCTCCTACGCAGCCGCTATTAGTTTCGTCACGCAACGCTTCACTCCCCTAAGTAGCTTGGGTAGGAAAATTGCGTGAGGACACAGGTAGCGGCTGCGAAGAAGACTAGCCTCAGGTCTATTGCAGGGAAGATGTATGTTTCAATATGGGGATGGGGTTGTTGGCGAAAAGTTAAAGAGAAGGTTGTTTGTCTATCATGTGGTTGAGCACCAGATTAGTGAATGCAATGATTAGTATTCAGGGGCGTATTTAGGGGGTCCTAGGGTGCTTGCCACAGCCCTTTCTAAGCCACAAAAGCGAAACCTCAGATATTCCAAAAAAAAATCAGTCAAAAATTAGGTTTTGGGCCCGCTATCATGATTATGAAATATTTTCCAAAACAAATCACTTCTTAACCATGCACATCGCTAAGTATCAGCTTGAAAATATTTATTCTTGAAATAAAAAATATTTGAGTGGCCAGAGTTTTGATCTTCGTTGGCACGTAGATTTGGCATTTCAAATGAAGCCGACGAAACTCCAATCAAAACATTCGAGATACTGGTAATTGAAATTGTAATGAATGTTTATTACGATTCATGAATACAGATAACTCTGCAGCTTTTTCAAATACATCACAATCATTTTCTAAGGAATGCATCAAAACCTGCATCGATGTTATGAATACCCTGCGAGCAGAGGTTCTTTTCTTACCCTCCGTGGGGCTGGAAGTCCGGGAGGAAAAGAACCGACTGCCAGCCCCACGGAGGGTAAGAAAAAAACCTCTGCTCGCAGGGTATGTTATGAACTATAAATTTAACATATGAGCATACAAGACACCGAACAACAAACCACAGGTATCCCAAGCTCTGCATTTTTACAGTAATTATATGGGATTGTATGGCTTGGAGACAACTAAGATTATTTGTTTTTATTTAGACAATTGTATTTCACCAATAAAATCTCCAAGCCATACAATACCATATACTTACTTTAAAAATGCAGAGATTGGGATACCTGTGAACAAACTCGCAAATTATGATGACCATTTGGACGTATACGTACTAATAAAAACAGAATGATACACAATAATAGCAACAAGCCTTCTTCGGCGTTGGGATGCAAAACATCTCCACGTTGTTCCAAAAGTTTTCTTGGTCTCTTTCATATAGCAGCCGTCAACAAAGTCCTAGGCCAGTTGACAAAATTTGAGGTCATTTGAGGTTTGCTTTTGAGTAGATTTCGCTTTCGAGTTCCAAACCCGGTCCAAGACTTCACTCGATACCATTTTTAGCACGGATCTACCACGAACGAGGGTTCCATTATTGAGACAATTTGATATCATTGTAAGCACTAAAGTCTCGTATCCACAACACGATCGAAGCTGCATATTTTCAGTCACATGTGTGTGATTGTCTCTTTTTCGTGCATTTAATCACGAGCGTTGCATCATTTGTTCACGTGCACAGCCTTATTAATGCATATTTGATCACGTGCATTGCAGATTCTCGACGTTGAACTCGCGCTACCACAGGTAGCCCGAGTAAAAAAGCTTAAAATCAGGTGCATGGCTTACGCGATAAGATGATGCAATAAGAGTGTCACGTCACACTACTAGTAGTGAGCGTCGCTCATGGGCTTTATAAAATATTTGAAATAATACAACACTTTTACATATAAAAAATTTCGGGCAGAATTCTAGCCGTGCTTTAGTGGCACCTTTAGTTAAATATATAGTGACAACTAGTATATTGAACTAGAGCGGGCGAGAGCGCGCTGCGTCGTCGGTCCGGCTTGCTAACAGGAAGTAAGAACAAAGTTTTACACAGTAAAAATATGGCAAATCTTTGAAACTAGTTGTAAGACTTACACTTTGTTCTTACTTTCTTTTGAATATATATATATGAATTGTTCTAGCTGTTTTTTCATCGTAAAAAAATGCTTTCTCGTCCATATTAGGATCATCGTAACAGGAATTTTAACTGCTCGAACAACCACAAACAGGATTTTGGAAATAAAGAAAAAAACCTGTTCAACAAGAAAGCAAACCAGTATCTGATATTCATCAGCCAATCAACGCTAAGGAATTTAGCCATTAGCCAATCAAAAGCTTCTAAATGACGTCATAAGCACGCGTTGATCAACTAGTTTATCACGTTGTACGAAAAGGAGTGTTTTTAGATTAGGAAATTCAAAAATACTGCTATATTCACCCGAAATCAGGTGCTTCTGGGGTTGTTTTTGGCAATGCGAGTCGTTATTTTTTCAAGAAAATATTTAGAAGAGAATATTTATTCTCTTATAGTTTATCTAGCGGCAAAAGTCATTCCCATTGTCGTCGTTTTATGATGTTGGTTTCAAGACTGAGGATGGAAGTCAAATCATTTGCAGGCGTAACGTCGCCACGTTTTGGCTGCTGGTAAAAACGTTTTACCCTGTACCATTCCCTGTTTATATTTTGTCCTACGAATAGAAGTAACATCAGTTTTATAACTCCAATCCAAAACCATGAAGGAAAAGGTGAGCTTTTGTTGTAATCTCGGTTGTTAGCTGGATGTTTGTTTACTACGTTAGCGAATATGCCAGAAAAGCTTATGATATCATTGTTGTTTTTCCTACAGACATCTCTACCGAAGGCATTCCTGGCTGGCGCCTTTAGCGGCACTTGTTCTACTATTTTATTTCAACCACTAGATTTGGTCAAGACCCGAATTCAAACTCAGGCAATACCTACTGCCGCCACAGGGTAAGTTTAATACAACACGAACCGCCCTTTCACTTGTACATAAAAACCAAAATGATATAAGTTTTGCGCAGAGATGTCGCGATCACCTAAAGTCTTTCCAGTTTCTATTATAGAAAGCGAGGACAATTACCTTAGAAAACTACTTTCTGTGTTGTATATGAACTTATGTTTTTTTATTCTTATGTTGTTGTTAGAAATGGCGGTATGTTTTACACCTTCTATTCCGTGGTAAGAACGGACCACGTAGCTGGTTTGTGGCGCGGATTAGTTCCAGTAAGTATAAGGTTGCTGTTTTGGTATAGGCTTGTCCTGTGTGCTAAGTTCCTACTACGGTAGTTGTTGGCTATTATTAGAAGGAATAGACTTTTTATTTATAACGTTATGTAATAATTTGCATGAAAGCTTTGTTGTTGCATATTTTCTTACTGCTGTGAGTACTATATCAGTATTTGCCCTGCAAGAAAGATATTCATCAAGGACTTGTACCAGGCAAACTCTTTTTTAATTGTTCTTTGATTTATGTTTTAGTCTATATACAGATGCGTACCAGGAGTTGCTATGTATTTTTGTTCCCTCCATGGTTTAACTAGCTTGCTTGGGTAAGTTGTTTTTGTGTCAATCAAGCATGACAAGCTTTCTCTGTTAATACTCCCATACCTGACTTCCCCCTGACTATTAATAGAACCATTGTTTACATGGAATATTCCTTTGTTTTAAATTCATTTGTTCATCATTCTTTCAGTACTGAAAAACCATCACCAGTGCAGTCAATCGCTCTTGGAGCATCTGCAAGAACTATTGCTGGAATTTGTCTTTTGCCAGTGACTGTTGTGAAAACAAGATATGAGGTAGGTACAAAAACATTCTTGATCGATTGAAAACCCAAATACCTAATGCAGAGGTGGCTGAGGTTTCCGTGCTGTCAGTAAATTGTACTGCAGGAAAACTATGAATTAGGAATTCTGACCAGTGTAGTACTACATTGGTATCATGCCAGGCCATTCTGGTAGGGGGCATATATGTAAAGGTTTTTTATAGTAATGATATCAGTGATGTAACATTAGTAACACACCACAAGACAATTCGACAAGAAAAGAATGAAAAACAATTCCAACTGTCATAGTTTTGTTTTGGCCTCCTATACCTCATGACTAAGATGAATAGTGTATTGTTGAAGTAGTCCATTGACTGGCCATCAACAGACCAAAGTATATGAATTTCATTGACAAAGAACATGTATGATTGCAAGCAACTTCGCAGGCTATGTTTAAAAAAAATATGTGGAGCATGGCAAATTATCTACTACTATCAGTCATAATTAAGCTTGGGAGAGTTCATTTGGTATCAAAAGTATTAGTAAAGTTATACCTGACATTGTGGCTTTATTTTTACAGAGTGGTAAATACAATTACAAGAATATGCAACATGCATTTGTATCAATATGGAGAAATGAAGGTGGCAAAGGTTTATATAGTGGCTTATTGGCAACAGTTGCTAGAGATGCCCCATTTTCTGGTTTATACCTGATGTTCTACACTCAGATCAAAAGGAGAGCAAGAGAATGTAAGTTTGAGGTTGAAAATAAACGATACTAAATAGAGTCAAAACTAAACTGGAGTTGTTTGATTCTAAAATTATGCATATGTTTTCTCTTACAGTATTGCAAGTTAGTGACCTGTCAGGCCAACAGAACTTTACCTGTGGGTTAATGGCTGGATTTTTGGCATCAATTGTTACTCAACCAGCTGATGTTATCAAGACTAGACTTCAACTTAACCCTTACAAGTATGCAAGTAATACAGATGCAGTTCTTTGTGTCTTGAAGGTCAGTCTAATTGTTGCACCTCGTTACTGTATATCATAATGGGGGGGACTGCAATGTGAAATAGGGGGGGATGTTCACCCCACCTTTTAGGGGTTAACTTTTGTTTTTTGGTACCTTTTAGAGTGTTCAATTAAAAAGTTATGAAATTAACAGCATTTTGGTACCATTTCTGGATGAAACTTGTGATTAGGTTGTGACTTTAAAAAAGGGGGGTTTGTTACCTTTTGGGTGTCACTGATGAGCATCCCCCTCCACCTCCAACACCCGGGGTTTTGTACTTTGATTTTCAATGTGAAACAAATCCCACTTGATGCTTAATCTTCATTTTTGAGGGTAATAGTAACTGCTGGTAGCTTTCCAGAGGACTGGAGTGCTTAAAATGATGCTGCAATTTAAATGTTATATACCAATACACAAAATTATGAGAAATAGCACAATAAAATGACAAAGATTTTGCTTTTATTGTAGGATAATGGTGTGGAAGGTTTGTTTAGAGGACTTATTCCAAGAACCATCAGAAGAACATTCATGGCTGCAATGGCTTGGACGGTTTATGAAGAGGTAAATATCTAGAGTTACAATGTCATGAGAACTAAGAAAAGTCCTGTCGTGCACTTAACGCCCTCTTTACTTCTTGATAATAATGAGTTTGCAATCATAAATCATTG
>OCZR010391559.1:0-10276 GCA_900234385.1 Anemonia viridis | reverse complement strand
TGACAAACTGACTGACTGACAAACTGACTGGCTGGTCAACCGATGACTTATACACCTAATTTATAAAATCACTCGTTTGAACTGGGTCCGAGGTACTCACTATCAATTTCTATCCCTCTATTTAGCTCACTACACAAGAGATACGAGAGAAGACCATCCACGAACAAGAAGTAGCGTACAACACAGAAATCAAACGGTGAGAATTTCCTCCAACCATGATGCGAATCTTTTTTGGCGGGAAAATGATCACGTGATTTGAAAGTGTAAAGTGGTGGAAATTGAAGGAGGTGTACTCAGCTGGTTCCATTCCTGGCCTGGAGATTTCCTGTCTCCGCAAAACTACGTTAAATTCTCATTCGATCTGATTGTTAACCCTGCCCTGACTTAGATCAGCCCAGAGGTTGTTCCAGGGTTGGATCTCACTGTGAGTTAGCCATGCCCTGACTGAGATCAGGTTGTTCCAGGGTTGGATCTCACTGTGAGTTAGCCATGCCCTGACTGAGATCAGATTGTTCCAGGGTTGGATCTCACTGTGAGTTAGCCATGCCCTGACTGAGATCAGGTTCCAGGGTTGGATCTAACTGTGAGTTAGCCGTGTCCTGAATGAGATCAGATTGTTTCAGGGTATATATCGATAAAATTAATCAGTGTCTTGGTTGTTTCAAGCTTTGTGCTTTTTGTGTGACCACAGACTTCGTAAAGAGTTAAAAGGAATGCGCAAGCAACTAGCAGAACGATCCTCTGGATCTGATACTCCCGTGCACAGTTCCTCTCCAACGTCTGAACCAGTCAAACCTGAAGCAGACAAGAAGTTCCACGAAGAGGTTTCCATAGCAACAACACTCCAACCACGAACAGACCACGTGAAAGAGAGCGATGACGTAGAAAATCATACCTGTGTTGTCATGTGATCAATCTCCCATCGTTGATTGGTAGTGACAGGATTTTGTAAGTCAGCTTTTGATTGGTTATCATGTGTCATGTGATGAGCTTCATTTTATGTTATAAGTCCGATCTTATGCTCGGTACAATGTTTGCTTAGGGACTGGTCACAACGCACAGGGGGTGGAGGTAAAAAGCGGGGGTGGGCTGGCTAAAAAATGAACATCTAGGAGGGTGGGTTAAAAAATTGTGATTTGAAACTGGGGTGGGTCAGTATTTTTTCACCTTTATTTTGTAATGGGTTAAACAAAACATGAATATTTAATATAATAAATAAATGGGAGTTAACAGTGGATTCCACAGAGTGGCTCTGACTCTTTTCAATTGGAATTTAGAAATTTAAAAATGCTGGTTCAATTTAAGTTTTTACCCCCTCTCCCCCCCGTACTTTATGACCAGTCCCTTACAACTATCGAATACAATCTGCTTACGCCACCCATTGCGTCGTGTAAATTGATCAATCCTAAACCTTTTCTCTCGTCGTGCGCAACAATTGTGAGCAAGTTGTAGGGTTTATTACCAGTGACCAGGGGGAATCCAAAGTAAAGTAAAGTAAAGGGTTGCGCACCCTCCCCCCTCTCGAAACAACTTTTCCCCTATTTTAAAGATACCCAAAACGAAATAATGTTGGGTTGCGCCCCAGTCTGAGGGTTGCGCCCCAATCATCCATGAACTGAGTGTGTTCCAGGCACCCTGCCATGGAACAAAATCCTAACCCCCCTGGTGGTGTATGCAAATTGCATACAACAGTTCTAAGCGAAGGTTGTACTTTGTAGATCAACTTTTAGTTATCGTTAGGCTGTTTTATGAATTAGTTTTTCAACATTCTTCGGTTCAGGAGGTTTGGCAGTTCATGATAGTCCAAGGGCGTAACATCTCTCATCACCTTGAGTATTATTATTTTCTTTACTGCCTAATCTTTTGTTCATCCATTGTTTTGTTCAGTTTTTGCCAGTTCTTGTTGTTCAGGGATTTTAGAATGTGACGTATTTCCGGGTCCAAGTGCCCGCAAAAAAACCCGCTAAAATGAAGTGAATAATGTTCTGAATGATTCCACCTCCACCTGAATCATAACCGTAAGAAATGTCATGAAGAAGAAATAAGAAAAATCTTTATAGAACTACCTTTCGTTTTGGACCCGGAAGTCATACGAGTGACGTCACAAAGAAAGACTCTAAACCACAGGGTACCCATCATGACAATGACCTTGATATTGTTTGTATTAATTATTGTCAAATTACCACTAATTTGTCAGTTCACCGTTCCATTATACGTTCATGCTGTCATGCCATGCTTATCGTAACATAGTTTTGAAAGCCTAGACCACAGGTTACCCAGTAATTGTTCTGTTTTGTTGTTGCATGTTATCTTTTCCAATCAAGATTTTTATATCATTTTCTTCTTGCAAGCAGTCCGTACCATTTGAAACTGAAATTTTTAATAAAAATATTGTAAACGTTTGACTTGACTCCACATTACATAATAGTAAATTAATTTCATAGTAAAGTAATTTTCCCGTCCATAATAGTATATACTGCGAAGGATTTCTCTATTTTCCTCTCCTCTCCTCTCCTCTTCTTTCTCTTTTTGTTTTTGAACGGCACGAAAAGACCAGCTTTGCAACTGTCAAACATATGGCGTCACGACACTTGAAAGGCTTCTTGCATTCCTGGATTCTAATTGGACGATTTCTCGCTTCCTCCCTTTAACAACATATGACAGTTATATTAGTCTATTGTAAAAGCTGTTTTCACTTGGACACTTGTAAAATGATAAACCATGAACTTGAATTTTTTTCTTTCAGTAACTAAAACCTTAAGTAAACATTGACTAGCGCCGAAAAGTCTGGTGACAATAATCAAATGAAAACTCATCAAATTCAATTCATTTTGTTGAGTAATGTCTCTGTTTTAATCTAACATAATCTTCCCAAATTGTCCTTTACCCGTCCATAATATTAATTCGTATATTTCCCCAATAAAAATATCATTAAACTGGGAGCAAGATAATCGAGAGTTTGACTCGACATCTTAACCTTGAAACAGAAACCCTGAATTTCGCGATTATGCAAAAGTCAACAAGCTGCGACGTGATGAAAAAGACCATGACACAAAATAACAGTTGAACAAAGAAATCTTCTGACAATAAACGTCAAACTTGTCCAGGTCTATCGGATTGACGTTCAAGATGACGCAAAGTATCTCGTCTAAATGTCATATATCTTCCATTCATAGACTCGTTACCTAGGAATATCTTACATCGAATCTTAATCTATATTGTACGGACAGGCTAAGAAGAATGATTCCTAGATAATGACCAGGGGTATAAGCGATGAGCTAATGTTAAAATCAACATCTTTCGTACAAACGTTCTCGTTGCTATGTCAACCAAGATAAAAATTTCGGGAAGCAAACTCTTCAACTTAGCGGAAGTGACTTTGGTTCCAAACAGGTTGAAACCAGTTTAAAGTATTTGATATAATCTTAGAATGATCTTTTTCGTAAAATTCAGCGTTTTATTGTTGTTGTTTAGAAACAGGGAATGTTTTCAGACCAACCTGATTCCAATTTAGAAGTTTGGAAAAATTAGATCGCAGTTCATTCTTCATCGTAGAAAGAGAAAATAAAAATGTTTGTTCAGATTCAAATTCACGTGATGCCATTTATATGAATTACCAGGTTTGATTACTGGACTCTCTTTTACTTACGCCTCTTCCTTGATTCAGTTTTTTTCCTCCAGCATTTCTTTCATCCACAAGTCTAACATGGTGAATTTCTTATGATAATAATAGTAATACATATGTTTATATATAGCGCTTTACAAAATCTCAAATCTCGCTTGACACTGAAGAAAATAACTATGAATTATTCGTGAAGAGGTATGTTTTAAGGTGAACAAAAGCTTAGGATTTATCCCCTCGAAGAACGTGATATCATAACTCTCAAGAGTGAGCTATTGTGCAATTTCGCTGCTCTGTTTGTTCAGCTTCCTAGTGTTACTTTGAGTATTGATTCATTTTCTCAATAGTAGGTGCTTCATATGGTATCCTATACACATTCCGTCCCATTCATCCATCTATCTTTCCCATTCAACCCATCCCATCCATCCATCTCTTCTCCCATGCCATCTATCCATCCATCCCTTCTGTCCATCCCATCCATCTCATTCCATCCATCCCATCTAATCCATCTATCCATCGTGTCCATCCATCCATCCCATCTAATCCATCCATCCATCCAGTTCTATTTTGTTATAATGAAAAACACTCCAAAACACACAACGTTTCAATCAACCAACCACAGTTGTCATCTTTGTAGTGCTGAACCGTTGTCATAGCAACATGTTTCCATGGAAACGAGGTCACTTAATGACTTTAACAATATTGTTATTCAGTGCTTTTATTGTATTCTTTTCAAAATATTACCAAGAAATATGCAAAAAATGATTATCTTTTAAATTTTATGAGTTATTTGTTTTTCTTTTTAAATTAGATCAATAAAAAATTGCACGGAACTTAAAGAATAAAGGAAAATGAATAAAACAAGGCAACGAGAATAAAATATATTTTAACTGAAATAAAACATCTTTATAACTCTTTAAGCTTTTTGTTTCATTTCGAGTTTTTCTTCTCTCTTGAAAAGAAGAACAGTTATTATTGATTTAAATATAAAGATGTGAAAAGAATAGTTATTTTCCAGATGGTGAAAGCCCATGTTCCTGCTGAGTAGTCGTTTCAACACCTGAAAGACAGAACAGAGAACAACAGAGTTTTACAATACTCAAAGCTTGCTAAACTACTCTTAAATGTAAAAGTAACTGTTACATTAGACATACAACATTGTGAAGTTGCCAGAGAAGAAGACATCTGCTTTTTCTGCTAGAATAAGAAATACTAATGCTGTACAAGACGAGAGAGTCTTGATGTAAACAATACAAAATGATAGACTCGGGTTTACAATTATAGTACATCTTCCTTGATAATTCTCTTCCTTAGTGTATATTTTTAGGTAATTTTATAGCTCTTTCTAAAATTTCTACTCCAGTGACAATATGTATTACGTTTGGATATTTTTACATAGGTTTTTATTCGCTCCTCCTATAAAAATCATCTTGAAATGCAAAGCCACATTTAGGAGCAAGAAAATTCAATTCTATATGATGTAATTATTTTTCATATTGGTAAGAAAATACACATGTATTAAAAGTAAAAAATACACGTAATATCCTCTAGCAACCAAATTATAATTTTCAACTGAAAAACACTTGTTTTTGAATCTTTTTTTGAAAGTCGTAATTCATATTTTTCTTCGTTTGATCACTAAATGTAACTTCTTTAATATTATTTTTGTTCATGGGTTTTTTTAGGAGGTTTCTCTTGAGAATCAAGAGAACATTTCAGCCTGGATTGTCATTAGATTTATTTTCCTCTAACGTCTTACCATTGTCTTTTCGACCAATGAACGAGCGAGGACGTTTCTCGATTTTCTTGCCTCATTTGCATTATGTATTGAAATAGGAAAGAAAGAGGAAAGTCCATCGTTTTTAACGGCAAGATTCTATTCTCAAAACTGACCCCTGTAGATCGCGAATAGAGCCGACCTTTGGAAAGGAAAATGATGGGAAAGGATGAGACTTTGGGTGAAAATGGTTAAAGAGGATGGGAAAAAATACGAACGATCGTCAAATTACTCCAATGTCTGTTCGGTGGGCTAACGACGTGGACAAGGAAGGAGATTTACCATCAAAACCAAATGAAGAAACCTCGGACGTTAGTGCAATGTCAGACACGAGTCCGACTAAAGGAGAAAGGAAACCCATTAACTGTAAAAAGCAAATGCTTGCAGTTCGAGCTGAATCGGCCTCCAAAATCAGTGCTTCCAGTGTAAAAGTCGCCTTTAAGGATTCTATTGAAAAACAGTGTGGCGAAAAACGTTCAATCTTCTCATCGTTAAGCCAATTTTTCTGTGTGCCATCGTCTCTGAAATCCGAATTCTCTTCCAAATCCCTTGAGGAGGTTTACCAACACTACTATGAACACCAAAAACTCGATAGATTTCTGTATATTATTCTACTTGTATTCTTGGTGAATATGGCCCTGATAGCCATGTACGCCGCTGTATTCCAAGAGGACAGTCAGACACAGATCAACCGCGTGATCATAACTTGTGTTTACGGGGTATTTTATCTTCTATTGATAAGCTTCTATCTTTTAAAGCTTTTCCCAGCTCGTATATTCAAGTGGTTACCCTATATAATTTGGCTTGGAATATTTTCAGAATTGTTGGTGGATCAGACGGTTGGATACGATCCACTTACACCCAGTGATTCTGTTGCAATGTTTACATTTTTTTCCTTTATAAATTATGTTATGCTTCCAGCAAGACTTGTCATCTGTGCAGTTTTTTCCCTGGTTATTGGAGTAGCACATATTATAGTTTCAGGAACACAAGCAAGGCACAATCTATTTTACCTCGGAGAACAGGTAAATCCACTTTGTAACTATCAAATGATCACCCCTTCTAACATTACCACTCTTATCATTAAATACTTTGAATACCTGATTTTCTAAATATGTGTCGACAAAATACATATATCCTTAATTTTCGCCCCTTTTCCTGGGATTAAACGAGGCTTTTTTTGTAAAATTAGGAACTTTAATTCGCAGCAAGCACGACAAATGCTCAATGTAAATTTATTATATTGTGAACATTTATTAAGCAATGGAGTGCTTCCCCTTTTGAAATCCAAAAAGATCAACCCTGTTCTGAAATATCTTCAGTAAAAGAACGTCAAATTTATAGCGAGAAAATACTATTTTGGAAAAAAAATTCGCTTCATCGCAATTTAAAAATGTAACATTTTTCCCTCCTTATTTTTCGCTTCTATATGTCGAGGAACTCGATCAACGGCGTAAGTACCAAGACGTGCCGTTCATTCTTCCTTTTTTCGGTGGTTTTAGACTTAGGTTATTGACTACAAAATGAGCACAATGAAGTCTACAAAAGTCACCTCGAATAATTGAAGCAATCGAGCCGGGCGATATAAATTTCGAACTCGTAACAACCAAAAAATCCTACAAAAAACCTCTGAACCAAAGCTCTAAATTTGTATTTATCTGTACTAATGGGAGTGAAAAAACTAGAGGTTTTTAACTTTTGACTAGATGAACTGTTTACCGCAGTAAATCCAGAATATTTGCTTACAATAATTAAACGAAGAGAACAAAAAGAACATTGTTTCTAACTCGCGTAGACATTTTTCTTGATTTTTAAAAGCCATTTTTCTTTCTGCAAGAAACGTCAGAATACTCCTATTTTTGTTAGCATATAAATTTGCATCGATTTGGAAGATAGTTTTATGGTTTTTTTCCTACGTTTCTGTCGGCTTACCAAAGGTTTTTAGCCAGGCTTACTGTCTAATGTTTATAAAAAAATTCGTAATGAATGGTTTGTTTGCACAGTTTGCTTGAGCGGCTGTCTTGTATCTAGAAAAAAAGCGCTTTCTCATGACTTTTTTTTTCTTTTTCCCTCCCAAACACAGCGGTCGAAGAAGGCGTCACAATATTTGAATTCTTGACTGCAAGAATTATTGTTACAATGCTTAAAAAATTATTTTCAATACTATAAAACAAAGCTTCCGAAAGCAATGTTTTGTGATCGAATATTGGCTGCTTCAATGCTAGTCGTTTTTGAGGTGTTTGTATATATTTTTTCCAATCTGGTCGCCAAGTAATTTTAAACATTCACGTACAGTTAATTAATGTTGCAAAATTATTCTAAAACTAGAACATGCTGACAAAAACACACTTCTATTTTCGAAGTCCTATCTTAAATTCATCTAATCATGCTCTATAGCTTTGCAAGGGAATAGATACGATTTTTTCAAGTCGTTCGTTCTGTTTGAGCGTTTCATGTCCAAATGAATTGCTTTATTCTCGAAACTAAAACAAATTCTTCATTTAAGATTCTTTAAGTTCAATAAAAAGAACAGCTTCTTATTTAGGCGTTCAATGTTGACAGAACCAAGATGACGAGGAAAAAAAGGTTAAATTTGTCAAAGAAAAGCATACTTGGAATGCAAAACAGGCGGTTGTGACGCCATCCAAAGAACCCATCCACAGCCAGCCAATCAGGAACCAAGTTATTATGGCGAGATAATGAATAAGGTTGATAATCAAAAAGACGATAATTTCCTCGTATTACGCGATGAAAAGATTCAGTCTATGAAAAATGGGTTGACCATCACCCGAACATCGTGTCAAAAATCTATATGACTCTGGTATTTTGGTGTTGAGGACAAAGGAAAAACCACCAAAAAAATTATTTCTCCAAGCTGATCTTTTAGTCTAACATTTTATTTTTAGCATTATTGTGGATATTTTTGTCTACGGATAGCTTGGTTTTGAATAATTTAGCAAAATGCCTTGGGGAGGTGTTCATTTATTGATGTGAGGATCGACCATAATGACTTTTGGGAGCGTGAATAGAGAAAATAATGAATACGAACTTCTATATCGACTTTGACACTCGGTAAACAATTCCTGTAATTTTGGAACATCGCCTCGCATAATGAGATCCAAATAGCTCTTTTTCGACACGTTTATGACCTAATATTGTTAAGACTAGCTACTCTTGAATTAACAACTGGATTTGGGGGTAACTTGAGCACGTTTTAGCGGATTTTAAGAGGGCGACGAATGACGAATTTAATGAATAAAGTAATTGTTTTTTGCAGATTCACTGGAACTTTCTTGAATACTTTTTAATGCGTAGGATCCCATAGAAACCATTAGCTAAGTCTATAAATGACTACATTAAACGAGAATGTATATCGTAGTCAAAGTTAACCGATTGACTAACTCAATTGAATTGAGATTTTTCGCGGTTTGAATGGCTAAGTTCCTTAATTGACTGCATGTCTGAAAAAAGCCACAAAAACCCGGGCGGATATATATTTTAAAGAAAATAACACTGAAAAATGGACATTTTCTCTTATTGGCAAATCATATTGAATAATCACAAAAAAGTCAAACCCTAGTCATGCGGTAAATTTAAAGATCAAAAAGGATTAAGAAGTTAATTTTTATTTATTGAGATCGAATGGTAATGATAACAGCGATAATGATGGCAATAAAGGATTGTATTTTCAAATAACAATTTGAGGTCAATTGTGCCATTTCAGGCTCCACGTTTCTTTCAGCCGGCTAGTTTTCATTTCTTATTTCAGGCCATGTTTCATTCCCTTGAGTGTGTTTTCGCTCTTTACGGGTTCAAACACGAGAAATTAAACACTTTAAACAAATTTTATGGTGTGAGAACTTTACTATTAGATATGCATTGATAAAACTTATGACATGAGGATGATGATAATGATTCATGATGGAGATGTGATGATTATGATGCATGGCGATGATGATGATGGTGATGATGATGATGGTGATGATGATGAAGATGATGATGATGGCGATGATGATCTGATGATGATGATGATGGTGGTGATGATCAATGGTGATTATGATGAGGAGGTTGGTGATGATGATGATGATGGTGGTGATGATGATGATGACGATGAAAGTTTAATTTTTATCGGCAGTAATACCAATATTAATCATAACTATTACAATTTCCTTGAATCTGATTGGTTGAGAATCTGCTCTATTTTCCACTAATCCATCTGCTGCTTGTAATCGGACAGTTGTTCTTAATTGGATACCTGTAATCGGACAGCTGCACAAGCCAATCATTTTTCCTCGGAAATTGTAATAGTTTTGAGTAACTGGTAAAAGTATAACAATGAGCTTGACACAAAAAATATTATTTTTCTATATATATTTTCATTAAAAACATTTTTTAAAGTGATTTTTTTTTAAATATTTATCCCCTTGGAAATTGCAATAGTTATGATTTATTGGTATAATATGACTAAGTGTCGTCCAATTAGGCCTGGTAATCACACTCGTGATTAACAAATCAGACTCCCGCTTCGCGGTCGTCCGATTTTGTTAATCACTCGTATGATTACAGACTGAATTGGACTCCACTCAGTCCTATTACAATTATTAATTCCATTGTTATCTCTTCGACAGCTGACTGCCAACGTCCTTCTCCTCCTGTGCGCGAATATCCTCGGAGCGATTGATTATCATATTGCAGACAAGAAACAAAGGCGATCAGTGCTGGAGACGAGACAGTCTTTAGAAGTCAAGCTGACACTGGAGGCACAGAATTTACAACAGGTAATTACGTATCCAAACCTTTAAAAAACCTCTCACCTCTGGGATGATATGTGTCAGGGCATGACTAACTCACAGATCCAACCCTGAAACAACTCTGGG
>OCZR010390866.1:17953-28410 GCA_900234385.1 Anemonia viridis | reverse complement strand
GACCACAGGGGAATGGGAGCTAGACTAATAACGGCTGCGAAGGAGACTACCACCCTTACTCCTTAGGATAAGTTATTATTTGGAAATCAGGTCATGAATTACAGGATTTGTGGTATGTTAATGTAAATAAATTATAAATGTGACTGTGTAAATGATCCAGATTTATAGTGTTTAAAAAAAACTTAATGAGCAATGAAATTATAACTTTTGTACATTTTATTTTTACATCAGCTTTGTTTTCTTTGTTCTTTTCATTGGAATATATTGCATATAACCCCTGAGAGAGTCCCAAGTGTTCACAAAGTGGGGGCAACTTTCCAACTTTTCCAGGGAAGGTTTGGAGCTGATTAATGCTCCCTACTGCTAATTTATTAGTATGCAAGAGAAATATGTATTAGTATGCAAGAGAAATATGTATTAGTAAGCAATGGGAATATGGTATATACTAATACATAAATCCCTTGCATACTAATCAGTAGCAACAGGGAGCATGCATGCCACTTTAGCTTACAAAATGTGATCAAAAGCATCACCCTTAGTTCACAAAGTAACTCTGGGTTGGCACACAAGTATAGACAGGGTTCCCACGGTCAGGGAAATGTCAGTGAAATCAAAAGTTTTTCAAGGTCAGGGAATTGTCAGGGAAATTTGATTTTGATAAGTGAATTTTTGCAATTTACCCAAAAGTCAGTGAAAAGTCAGGGAATTTGTTGAAATAATTTTAAATTCAGAATTCTTAGTTGGGCTTCCTTTGGTCTAGCTACCATAAGAAGTTAATAATTATATTTCATAATATAAGTGTCCAGTGTGGTCATTGAAAAATGTTTTTTGGTCAGGGAATTTTATTTTTCTGGATGAGAGGGAACCCTGATAGAGTGCAATGTACTTCTATCTCCTATAGGTTATTGGTGCCGGTGCCCCCCTTGAAAGAAATCAGAGTAAGCAGCCTTCTCTTACTTTCAGTCACTCTAATTTTATCAATGTGGGACTGCTAAGAACATGCATCTACACATGCCCGATTCTCCCCCTCCCCTTAAAGTGCCCATGACAGCTCTTTTTTTTATATTTCTATATCAAAATATAAATCCATTCAACTTGCCGGATGAAATATTTTTTTGATTTTGACATTTGCATTTGGGGCTTAATGATGCCCTCCAGCACTCCATAGATGGACAAAATGGCTCTCAAAATCTCTTGTTTTCAAAAAACCTTGAAAACATGGCTCCCAAATTGACAGAAGAACGGCTCATCCGGGATATGGAACACGTCATCTCTCATCTACATAAAACACTGACACTGTCAATCTAAACTTCAAATATGGTTTGGCTAGGCCTTAGAGAAGGGTTAACTGCTCAAAAAAATAGAAAGACGTGTCAAAATCAAAAAAATGTTTCGCCAGGCATGTTGAATGGATTAATATTTTGATATAAAAATATAAAAAAATAGCTGTCATAGGCACTTTACAAGCATTGTTTGGTATTTTCAAAAGAAACTTATAATTTTCTTTTGGTGATTGAATGTGTACTGCTGAAAAAATATTTCTATTGTTGTGTCTGCTATATTTATGCCAATTCAACCATAACATTGTACAGTGTAGGTCTTTTTTTTTGTTTGTGAGAAAACCTTGCTTTGTAAAAATAAGGCAGTTATTGGTATTTAGCTTGTGGTTATGTGTATATTCACCTTGGGCTTCGCCCTGGTTGAATATATCACATAACCCCTTGCTTCAAGCTGGTAACTCTCACTTATTGTGTCATTATAAAATGATACAGTAGGTCTATAATTAAGCAATAGAAAACTTTTCCTGTGTTTACATAAGGTAGCCTGATATAAACACAAAGAGGGATTGGGAGAATTCTTCAAATCCCCTCGAGTGTTTATATCAGGCTATGTAAACACAGAAAAAAGTTTTCTATTGCTTTTATAAAATAACTACAAGAATATGTAACCAAACGAAGGAAGATTAGAAATTCAGCAAGGCTGGTTTGAATGGGGCCCTGATAAAATAAAATAAAACAAAACATAATACAATTTAAGGTTAAATACAGACTAAAGTAGATAAAACAATCATACAAAGGCAAGATGAAGCAAACCACTGGACATTAAGCCATCCAGTAGACAAATCTGTAAAGCCTGTCTGGTGGATGACTCCAACAATTTCCTGCACAACTATCACACAACGAAAAATATAAAGTGGATTAATTTTGCATAGATCTTTCAGAATTGGTTTCTCGATGATTTCATTTCTGATTTCCTTTTTTTTTCCAAAATTTCTTTCAATGTACATATATTGTAGCTAGCCAGTCTATCACTGTCTTCGAAAAGGATAAATAAAATATTCTACAATATACTAAAAACAATATATAAAAATATATATTATATTTACTTCTTATTTTCTAAAAAACAATTATACACTAATGAGCCATTATAATAAAAGCCTTTTTTGGCAGTCTCAGTACGTACTGACGGCAGATATATATACTAACTTCTTCTCGTGATATTATAATAATAATAAGCTTTATTTACAGTATCTACCTCAAAATAAAATATACGGAAGATTTACAATGTTTAAAAAATTGAAAATATATAATGTAATTCTAAAAGTTTGAAAAAAAAGTAATCCTAAAAAAATTACTTTGTCACTAGTCTAGTGGCACGTGGCAAAAATGAGTTCATGTGTTGTTCAGTCCCTGATCTTGGAATTCTATTTGCCTTATTTTCCCCAACATTTGATCTAGGATTATAGTTTTTATTTACAATTATGTTTTCAAAAGTCCGGTTTTTTAGTGTTCTTTCAAACTCACACTAATTACTATCATCACGTTGTTCTTTCAAAGATGGTAGAGTGGTTCCCTCAGTTCCAATTATGTCAAGACATATGTTATACTCTATACTGAAAATAACAACTACAGTACTAATACTACTGTAAATCACTCTGCTCTAGGGCCATTCAAGGTGCACAGTGTTTTAGAAGCTGCCATTCACTAATTTGATCTTCCTCATAAAGTTTAGGAAACGTGGTTCTGATAAAGATTTTGCTAAAAATCAAAGAGTTCTGAAAAAATCTGTTAGTTTGAAGAGTCAAACATTATTGTGGCACCAGTTTTGGAGTCAATAATTTACGGAAACCTTGGTACTGGTCTGGTATCTTATACTGTATCTCAAGCAATAAATACTTATCTTTATAAGATCGCTTTGAATCTGTAATATCCTCTATATATATTGAAGGATATATGAGGTGTATCGAAAGGGTACTATGCCTGTCTCGAACTTGTATCTTAGTGTATCTCTTCCTCTTGGGAAGAGTATGAAGAATTCTTAGATAAATATGAAAGGGGATTCAAGTTAGATGTCTCGCTGAAGCCTGGCGGTTTAGGCCTTGATGCAAGCCTTAAGGAGAAGAAAAAGAAGAAGGAAAAAATATTTAGTATCACAATATTTAACGAGTTTAGAAGGGGAGCAATACAATACCTTCAATATCATAGTTTGTTCGTATTGGCTGTCGGTATACACTCCAGTCTTTCAGAGGGTGTATTGTGGACTCAAACCACTGGTCCTTCACATAATCCACAAGGGAACGTAGAGAGGGAGTGTATTTTTCAAAAACTGCAATGTATTACTATAATCTAAGAGCGCATTTGATGGGGCGCCTTATATACTCTTCCATGGCTTTACGACAAGCTGAAGGAGGAGGAGGAGGAGGTTGATGAGAGGACGAGGGAACTTGTTTCCATGATTATATTTTTAGTGTGACATTTTAAAATTCTGTGCGTTCATGAATTTACACGGTTCATGAATCAGCTTGTAAGAAGAATGGGTTATTAATTCCTTTTATTGGGGGACAATATAATTTATAAAATATATAAGAATAATCAAAAATGTTTATTTACAAATTGTAGAAACATATGTTCTCACTATTTTATCTATAAAAATCTAAATTTGAGTCTATATACAAGTGGAAACACTAAAATACAGTCACTAAATCTTTGCGACTCAAATCTCGCGCCATGTTTGCTCGAAGGCGCTCATAGGCTAAGACTATGGTTAGGAAAGCAGTTCAAGCATACACGAACACCACATGTCTGACAGCCCTGTCTACAAAATGTGACTTTCTTCTTCTTCGGGCACACTTAACATCAGCCTTTCGACATTTCTCTGGCCAGTGACCGCGATCGGCAGATACTTGTGTCACCAATGTCTTTCTCGAAGTAAACTCTCCAATGAGTCCTTTTACTAGCTCGATTCTGAACTCCAGTTCGCTTATATTTGGATGGTTAGGGGCAATTGTCATCAGAATGTGTGCATTTGTTATGCACACATCAACTAAAAAACAAAAGATATACCTCCACCACTTATGTGCTCTTCTAGAGACAGAGTAATACTGCCGAAGTTGGTCGGCTTTTTCTACTCCTCCCATGTTGTTGTTGTAGAGTTTTAGAACAGGCAGTGAGGGAACCTCGATAATGGAACCGTCCTTCTGCTTTCCATTTACTGTTAAGTCGCTTTTGCTTTCCATTTACTGTTAAGTCGCCAGTCGCACGGCATTGTGTGCTGAGAAAGGCCACAGCTTTCTTGTCTTTCCAGACTGTAGCCACAATATTCCATTTCTGTCAGAATTTTGATTCGCCTCGGCGAAGTCTTTTGAGTTCCTTCTTGTCTTTGAGTTCTGATGGGAATTCTTTTAGCGCTACTTTCGTAGTTCTGCAGAGATAATTGTTGTCTTTTAACAGATCCTCTGCGAATCCAACTGATGTAAAAAAATTATCACAGAAAATATGATAATTTTTGCTGACGAGTGACCTTGTGAGTTCATGAACGGCTTTGTATCCGAGTGCTTTCTCTGGGCCGCCATCTTTCTCTCCCGTGTAAACACGAAAGTCGGATACAAAGCCGTTCTCGGCATCAGCCCTAACCCAGACTTTAATTACTCTCTTTATCGGCCTCATGGGCATATATTGCTTAAAGCCTAGTTGGCCTTTATATTTAATCATGCCTTTGTCAATACTAACGTTCTATGAAGGATGATATTCTTCTTTGAATGTTTTGCCGAGGGCTTCGATCACGGGTTGAACTTTGTGAAGCTTGTCGTGCGCTGGATCTTCACGTGGAGTTGCCGTTTCAGGGTCATTCAAGTGAAAATATTGTCGTATTTTTTCAAAGCTATTTCTGGTCATCATTTTGATTCCGAAGTAAATGTTGAGTGCGAGAAACGCATGGATCTCTTCTACTGTTGTGTCGTTCCACTGTGGATCTGGCTTTGATTCTATGTAATGTCGCGCCTGTTTGTTTGTTTCATTTGTAGTATGCGTCAACAGTGCCTCTGGAAACATTAAAAAGAAGAAATCGATGGCATATCCATCCTCGGGAACCATTGAAGTTGGTCCTGTCCTCTTCGTAAACTCCTCTACAAGAACATCGCTTTCCTTGGTACTCCAAGTTTCATCGGCATCTTCGCTAAGTTAGCTATCACTTTCACTCCATTCATCTTCAGAACTTTGCTCATTAACAGATATATCAGACTTGTTGTCTTTTACTTCTCTTCCCACTTCGATTTCTTCCAATCTAAAGCCTTCAAATTAGTCTTGTTCGCTACCTGTGTCGCTAAATAAGCTTTCTATGTTTGTTTTACGAAGACTATTTTGTAAGAGCGATTTCAGCAAAAACTTGTATGCAAACTACCTCATTATTATGCATGAGATAAAAGCTTATTCTGTCCTCTGATTGGTTAAAGCCAAGGGTTGAGGTATTCTTTTGTTTTTTTTGCATTTTCATTGGCTCAAATGTATAAACAATGAGAGTGCCAAATGGCACTCTTGGGATTTTTAGCAAGTCATGCGTGAGTGCCATATGACACTCTTGGGAGTGAAAGGGATATATACTATTTCTTTTGAGCTCTGCTTTTAGGCAGTGCTCAAATCTTTATATTAAAGGCTTATCCATGCCATATGCTAATGAGAGATGGCATGTGGGCAGATGTCATAATGAGTCACCATTTAATAATATACCTAACGGGTACAGATAAAGGAAATTTGGAAAGCATCACTGTTTCACCAATGTTTTTTTTAAAAAAAATATTGATAATTAGTTTGTACATAGTAGCCAGTGTTTTGAATTGCAAGGAACAACAAATAAACGTAAATGATTCCCCTGACATTACAATCTTTAGCATATGACAAGAAGATACATAATTTCAAATGCATCACTAAACTATGTGACATTTTGGATTACCAAAGAACTTGCCTCCTGTAGAATAAACTGAGAATATTGTCCTTATAATAATTATATCCTAGTATAACATTTGATACTTATATGCTGGATTAGCTTCAGTCTGCACTATATACAGTCAATTCAAAAAACGTTGTCATTGTGGAGCTCCAAGTTTTTGTGACTGGACCGAAACAAATCATGGGTAGAAATCAACGAAGGAGATAAATACATAATTATAGCATACAATATGCCTGGGGCTTACAGCGAATCGAAGACCTTCTCAGCTGAGTTTGGAAGGTTTATGTCCTTGGTATTAAGATTAAGAAGCAGCCATTTACTCATCGATATCCCCAAGGTATATTCATGATCAACAATATCTTTCTCAATTGAATGCGAGAGGAGTTTTAGGACGCGTTAACAAAGATTTAATGATGAATTGTTGATCGCCATTATTGACGATTATCCAAGCTTGACCAAAGAACTAAATTCTGAATAATAAGCTACACCTCAAAGATTTACCCTTGCTCCCTTTTGGTGTAGTCGTGTAGACTTGGAGCCCGTCAATGACAACTTTTTTTAATTGACTGCATGCAGAAGTTACCTTATAGAAATGCTTTAGGACTTAAAACATTTATAATTTTGCCTTACCAAAACCTGGGATGTAGAATTTTGAAGTATTTGCTGACCAGTACTGAGTTTATTGTAAATATATCAGGAACGGCATAGCACAAGCTATGTTGGTGGGGCTAGAATTGTTGTTTTACTATTTGACGAAAGCTCCTCCAGCCTCCCTGGGCTCCGCTTTCCTGGACGTTTTAGATCTGTGTTTTGTTTTCTCATCTTGACAAATACTTTACTACCAATATCCAATGTTTTTTTGACTAGACGCACTACAGGTCGATCAATACAAGGTCGAGAGGCGGAAGGAAAAACAGCTTCGATTGTAGTACTAGCATATTATAAGTATATGGGTTTCCTGTGTTTTTTTCTCATCTTTACAAATACTTTACTACCAATATCCAACACTTTTGCTTCTGTTGACGATTTTTGTCTAGATAAATATGCAAGTTTTCTTCACTTGACCAGACAGGATAATGCAAGTCAGTTTCGCTGTCTGTTAGCTGGGAAACAACCAGCTCAGGGCGTTCTACTGTGATTTACATCCATCTGTATCTTAGAGGTACCTTTAGTCCACTCATCTTCCCTCCCCAATGGCTTCCTTTCGTTCTGTGTGTGGTCAATGTCGGTGTTAATCAGACTAGACGCACTACAGATCGATCAATACAGGGTTGAGAGGTGGAAGGAAAAACATGATTGTAGTACTAGCATATTATAAGTATATGGATTTCCTGTGTGTTTTTCTCATCTTTAAAATAACTTTACTACCAATATCCAATACTATTGCTTCTGTTGACGATTTTTGTCTAGATAAATATGCAAGCCTTATTCACTTGACCAGACAGGACAGTGCAAGTCAGCTTCTCTGTCTGTTAGCTGGGAAACATCCAGCTCAGGGCGTTCTACTGTGATGTACTGTACATCCATCTGTATCTTAGAGGTACCTTTACAGGGTCTTTTGGCTGCTCTGATTCAGGAAAAAGTAGAAGATTTCACTTCCAACAACGGTGTATCGAATTTTTTTCCATTTAGTCCCTCAATCTTCCCTCCCCAATGCCTTCCTTTAGTTCTGTGTGTGGTCCATCCTTAAGTTCTGTGTGTGGTCCATGTTGGTGTTAGTCGGACTAGACGCAATACAGATCGATCAATAGAAGGTTGAGAGGCGGAAGGAAAAACAGACTTGATTGTAGTACTAGCATATTATAAGTATATGGGTTTCCTGTGTTGTTTTCTCATCTTTACAAATACTTTACTACCAATATCCAATGTTTTCGCTTCCGTGGACGATTTTTGTCAGGATAAATATGCAATCTTTATTCACTTGACCGGAAAGGATAATGCAAGTCAACTTCGCTGTCTGTTATCTGGAAAACAACCAGCTCAGGGCGGCAGCAGTGTTTCCCTGGGTGTTTTTGTCTTCACCGTAGGTTGATAATGTCAAAGATTACACCCCAACTCTTTAGGGGACTTGGTGAGATGTCACATACATACAAGATTTTATGTGTTTTATCAGACACATCTCTTCCTTCCCTGAGCATGGTTCTTAATCTTTCATAGGGGTACTGGGAAGGCTTAGCACTTACATTTTTCACAAGAGTGTGGCACAATACGTTGAAGACTGGCTTTCAGCTCTTTTTGGTCATTTTGGTTCTGATTTAGCCAAGATGAAAAATATTTGAGAATGGATATGAATTTGATATTGAATATGATGTTCAAGGACTGAATCAGTTACATTGTCCGAATCAATGCCTAAAGATTTTCCTCGGTATTCATACAATTTACGTTTGAATGAGCACAGAGCATGATTTGCATCTGACCATTTTACAATTCTTGAAGCGACCTCGCTGTTGATTCTAGAAATGACAGTTGACATCGCCTATAAGAACAGTATAGTTATCCAAAAACTCTATGGCTGTGGACGCTTCCATCAATTTTAAAGACCCTTGATGTTTCTTTCCAGCAGTCAAGGGATTGGCCAGGTTCATTACTTTTCTGTGCCTTGTAGCATATGTGCAGTAGGAGCTTCTTGCAGTGTATAGTCGATACATTTTCTTGTCTCGTATCCAACAACAGTTCCGTGTTCCCTCTTTGAATTATGTGACTGTTTGTTTTTTTGCCAGCTACAGTCATATGATGATTTGAGACTGTTGGAACTTCCTTTTTCAATGCGCAGCCATTTCTCACAGCTCTCGTGAGCTATTGTTTCTATTCTTTGCCCCACTTCTCGCTCAGCCTTTTTAATTGTTGTTTTAGAAAATGTACAGAAATGAATCCATTAAGCTAAGTGGCACCCATACCGAATAGAGAACCACTCGAAATCCTAAAAAATACATGTATATTTGTTCCCCGTTTAAAACACCATCGTTCCCTAGCCACATTAAATGAGTTTTCAATGCAATACTATTTTTGAATATCTGAACGTAATGTATTAAAAACAGCTTCTGAATTGAGTTCTGTTCTAAACATTGGTCAAAAGTCGTTTTATCAAACAAATGATTACTTAAATGGATTGCTCCCAATGCTTTCTTATTATAGGGTTTTTCTTTCTGTCTGGCTCGTGTGGAGGACCATTATAAGGATTAAAGTGATACTCCAAGATGCATCACACAAATCATATAAAAATATTTCACCATTCAACTGTTCACTTGACATAGAATCAGAACTGAAAACATTGATTTAGGTGTTATAAGCACTTTAAATAGCCTTACTAAATGCCTTAAAAATGCAAGTATAAATAGACGATATATTAAAATCTAGTTGATCATAAAGCACGCAAATTTAGCACAAAACATGAATCATTTGTCCCCTGGTATTTGTCCCCCTGACTAATCTGTGTCATTATGCAAATATCTTTTGGAACGGTACAACTTGCAACGGCCGAGTTCAGTGTTGTTGCTTAAAGTTGAATAAATTATATGAAGTGATGTAAGATGTATAAAAGGACATGATTTCATTATTTTCTCGGAAGTTACCATAGGACCTTTCGTACGAAATTCACTCAGATTTAGGTAAAGGACCTTTATCAACAATGGCAAGATATAATGGAAGCTCTTGGACAAGCTGAGCAATTCCACCAGTGAAAAACTCAAATAGGTTAAGTTCTTGCAGTTCTTGAGCTGCAGTGGGATAAAGCTCTTGCATTTGTATGGGACAGCATAATCGAGCAGCTTTGAATGCATGGACTGTGTCATGAAACTACACACTAAATTTGTTAATGCAGGACTTTCCTTGAGCAACGCTTTTGACATACCAGTAAACAGGATTCCCATCGCAATCCTTTCGTCAATAGCACCTTTCCAATGTTCAATCAAGTTAAGTAGAGTCGTTTCAGTGCTATGCTTCTTACGATAGGCTGTTAGACTTGAGCTTAATCCTTAATCCTTAATTTTCAGGAGTAATTTTTTTTTACCTTGTTGTTTCCAAAGCCATTTATGATGTGGTCAGCTATCATATTCACCACGAGAACACTTTCGTCATCCTGGAAAATTAATATTAATGTTAAACTGACATTATTGATTTGGTTGCTGCAAAACCATTATCATTGATTTGGATTTTTAGCCGGAATAAATTTCTCATTATAAAATGCATGAGATGGTCATAGTATATGAATAAAAAGTACATGTTGCTATCTC
>OCZR010390866.1:3565-17629 GCA_900234385.1 Anemonia viridis | reverse complement strand
CTGAGAACAAATGCACTTGTTGTTTCCAATGCCATTTATGATGTGGTCAGCTATCATATTCACCACGAGAACACTTTCGTCATCCTGGAAAATTAATATTAATGTTAAACTGACATCCTTGATTTGGTTGCTGCAAAACCATTATCATTGATTTGGATTTTTCGCTGGAATAAATTTTTTCATTATAAAATGCATGAGATGGTCATAATATATGAATAAAAAGTACATGTTGCTATCTCTGAGAACAAATGCACTTAAAAAGTATGCAATTAGGAGTCCTGGAATAACTGTCATAAACCCAGTCAAGACTCTTAAGTTAGCACAAGAATAGCACTAGAAATGCTGACTCCTTCATTATCCTGCATATTCTCATGAAACTTCGGAAAAGGATGAACTCTTTGAAATCGTCTTTAGTCTCCATGTGTGACACTGGCAAAGTGATCTCTCTTGCACAAGCTCCTGCAACGGGAAGCAATTCTGTAGTTGGCATTGTTCACTGTGAGTCATTATTGAAGTGGACCGAAACTTGCAATGGTTTTTCACCAAGTGGAATATGTTTTTGGCCTGAGAGCCATCCCAGTACGCCTCCCTCAACGATCATGTGACTGGAATTGTTCAGATAGCTCATTAGCATTACAGACTTGAGCTTCTCTTTCAGTGCCATCATTCCAAGAAATTGTCGTTGTAACCAGAAAAGTTACTTTCATCTTCCAACATAAATAGAAAGTCTTAAAAAAATATCCATCACCACTTTCTCTGCCTTTCTTCGTGAGCAGTCTTCTTCTGTATAACTCGGGTGCAGAATTGAAAACACGAAGTTTGCATCTACTTTTTAGGCTGTGGGCTCTTAACAAATACACTCCTACAGCTTTCCGGATGGCTTTGAATGATATTTGCCAAGCCAACGGACTGTAAGCCATCCATGAACTCTCTGAGTTACACCAACCGCTTTTTTATAATGCCTTATAGTAATCGATTTAATGGTTTGGTCACTGTCCTCTTCATTAATCATCCCTGGGTATCCATTTTCGATTAAGGTATCCGCTAGGATGTCAATTCATCTTGTACAGACTTCAGTTCTTGATGTGTTACGAACTTGTATTGTTTAATTAATAGTACATTTAACAACTTTGCCAAATATTCTGTAAATTTGGTAGCCTTTTTCACCAATAGCATTTGATAGTTTAGCATGATAAAATGGTTTATCTAATACAGGTGGCAACTGGCCTGGACGAACAGTCAAAGTGAAAGATTTTCCTCCAAGAATTGGAATTTACCAGCTGCTTGTTTACAATGTCTGTCAATCCAACTGAAAGTAGTTTGGCCAAGCGTAGAATACTCATCTCCTGCTATGGTTACCTCTTGGTCGAATATGTTGCTTCAAGAGGAAATGTATTGTGATACATCTAATATTGTAGGAGGCTTTGCCTTCTTTCGATAACGATGAAATTGTTGTGTTGATTCGTGATTCTTCGTCTAGTTGGACTTGCAGTATCGATTTTGTGCGTCTACTTTAGTGAAGACCTTGGCTTTTGACAGATCAGGAAGGATATCGTTGTTCCCTTTTTAAGGAGTTGTTAAGTGGTTTGGGATCTAAGCAGAGTCTCAGATCTCCCGATTCTTTAGTTGGCACAACGAGGTTGCTTACCCAGTCTGTCGGCTCATCAACAGGCTTGAGTACCTCCAAGTCTGCCAACCTTTCTAGCTCTGTATTGAGCTTAGGCTGCAAAGCAAACAGGACGCGTCTTGCTGTAGCAATATGGGGTGGCACTGCTGTAGGGTGTACATTTAAGTGTTGTTTTCCTTCGAGGTGTTCCTAGCTTGTCCTCAAACATGTCTTTATATTGCTCGATGATTTCCTAGGCTCTGAGTGCCTCTGCACTTCCGGTCTTCCATGTATTTCCGGTAGACCTTCATCACTCCCTTTGTTGTGTGCGTTCTTGTCTAGTCTCCTTTGCAGCTGTTATTAGTCTAGCTCCCATTCCCCTGCGCTCCACTCCCGACAGCCACTAACGGCTGCTCACTCGAGCCGAAAATTGCATTCCCATTTATTAACCAATCAGCGTTAGACTTCCATATTCTGGAAACCTGGATTGACTAGGACTGAGCAAATAAAAAACAATTTACATCGTTATTCAATAACTTTTTCAGGGTTACATCCATTGTGTAATATTAACGAAGCTATTATGTAGTTTCTTCCACAAGAAAATTTTCACGTGTGAATCTGTCAAATTCTTTAATTTCGCGGCAATTGTATAACAAGTAATATGATTGGTTCTCGAATAACAATGAGAATGGAATGTTTGGCTCGAGTGAGCAGCGGGAGTGGACCGCAGGGGAATGGGAGCTAGACTAATAACGGCTGCAAAGGAGACTAGTTCTTGTATTGTGTCGCAAAGACTTTCTCAAAACTTTGTTCTTGAACTTTGATTAGCCACATCTGTTGAATGACTTTAGCTCCTATCAACGGGGTTAAGACGTAAATAAGACGTAAATTTACGTGGATACCGGTGAAAATCATTATGACACGTACATTTACGTGGCTACCTGAAAAAATCAGTATAAGTCGTAAATTCAATTACATAACTACCCGAACGGAGCTTTAACTTCGCCTCCTCTTGCTGTATCCTTGCAGCCTCCTCTTGCTGTAGCCTTGCAGCCTCCTCTTACTTCTTATAATGAATTTCACGGGTATGCACATAAATTTACGTGTTATAAGGGTTTCCTCAAGCATCTACGTAAATTTACGTCTTACTTCAAAACCACAACATTTAGAATATCTTGTCTATAGTAGGTAGAGAATTCTCTTGCATTGCCTTTCCATGTGGCATTATCAAGCAGATGCGGTTATGCACAGTCCTTTATAACAGTTGTACACGTCCTCTTGGAAACGCTTGTCAATGTGCCGAGTGCAATGATCCAAGAAAGCTGTGGCTAGATTAATTCTATAATATGCCTCAGGAGTGGGAGCAGCTGCATTGGCTCTATGTCTTTGACCTGAACTACCCTTGGCATATAGGGTTAACTCCAATGCTGGCTGGAAGAGAAACAGCTTCTTCATACAGGTTAGGAAGCCTTGCATCTATATCTCTTTGCATCCCCTGTAAAGCACTCTTCAGTAGCGATATTTCTTCCTTTGCTTTGACCAAGTCGATTTCCTTTCTTTGCAGTTTTAAAGTCAATGGTCTGGTTAAATCAAGGATATGCTTGACAATGTCAATGCGAACAATAAACGTAAAGGAAATAGCATGTAATAATGATTGTCGAGGATAAGCATGGCGTTTGCTATTAAAGAAAATTCTTGCAAGGCACATCTGGGTCAGTAGACTGCTTGGGTCTTCACCATGGCCATTGTCGATATTATATTCCCTAGGATATTCATTATCATATTCAACTGACTTTGAATAGGCTGCAGCTCACTGTTCACAGGATTACTGTCGCCATAAAGGGAAGTAGAATACTTGTCTTTACATGGTGTATGCTTTCCATGATTATTCATTATGATATTATAATCCTCAACATAACTCCTCTCGAAATTATTGGGCACGCCCCATGTCTGAACCAGAGCTTGGAAATCAGGATTCATGGTTTCTGGACAATATGACCACTCACACTCTTGCTTCCATTCCTCTGAAAAACGTATGAAGGTTTCTCAATAAATAACAGATTTCAAACTACAAGTTGACAGATTATGAAAAATGTTATCCAACGATGGTATTGTTAAAAGATAAAAAATTGGTTCATCGCACGGAAGGTGGTTTCAGTTTCTGTAAGTGCAATATTAATTAAGATCACAGGTCTTCTTGTAATCGCAATAACTGAAGGATCTAGCTTTTCTAGTGTTCCTGGAATTTCGAGAAACAAGTGCGTCATTGGGTAAACTGTGCGGGTCAATGGTGTGTTCCTTATAAGTAATGGGTTTCCAGGTTTTTTTCATCCTTTTCCCTGGATTTTGAACAGGCTGTATGTCTCCACATGTAATTGTCTTGGCATCTTTTGAGTCGATGATACAGTCAGATTCGCAGCTTTCTGTGCTCTCTAAAGAAATATCGACATTCTTCTTGCTCCAATAAAGATTTACAAACTCCAATTCTGGGAGGACATCTTGACATCTTTTCCAGCGTGATGGCGTTTAGCAGAACATGTTTTCTTTTTATAAGAATGTGTATAATTGTAACAAGATTTAAGGGAATTGCTAATCTCGGGCCTGTCGTATGTACAGGTTATTATCTTGGGATCTGTACATTATGTTCGTCATAATGGATCACTTGGATCACTTTCAAGACCACCAACCGTGTCACCACTACCTCAATTAAAAATCTCTTCTCATACAAATCTCTGCCTTAAAATCTCTTCTAATACAAATTTCTGCCTTCGATTTTCTTCGTTTTCCAAACGCAATTTCTTTTGTTTTCTTTGGGCTGTAATCCTCTTTGTGAGTCGCCTTTCATGTTCATTAGTCATATCGTTTCTAATTACACTATGCAAAGCTAGTAGTTCCATAAGCCGTTTCAAACTAATTCTTATTTGTATAATGTAATATTCAAACTTTAAAGTGTGTATCGTCGGGTTTCTCGCAATAAATTTCTGAAATAGGCGGCACATATAACCTAAGGCTTCTCGGGTATGTTTCTCCACCCCATTACCACTCGCCTAGTTAGAGAAGCTACAGCAGGTATGTTTGCGTTTTCCTGCATTTAAGAGAGCTTTATACCATGATTAACAACATTATGAAAGATGGAGTGATGGATGATATCTTGATTCATGATATAGTAACTGGATTTTAAGTTTATGAAAATAACGGATTTTATGTGGTACAGTCCTTCTAACACTCAAATTTGATATTGTTACTTGCATGTGTGGACAGGATCATACCTTTGATCGAACCAAGATCCGAAAAAAAGTCGGACGACGAACTATGAATTTTGTTGTCGTGTGTGCGTAATGTTGTGAGAATCAAACAAGCCATGTTAAATCGTAATCAATAGTCATTTACAATAATTATAATAGATATAAAGACCTGTAACAATGATAATAACAACAATGTAATAAAATTTAAGAATGGATATTGTAAGAAGAAATATTTACACGAGTTATGATAAAAATTTTGATATGCAGTTGAATATATATTTTTGAAGTTAAAAGACGATATTATTTATAAGTTATTTCTATGTACAATTGAATCGTTTAAAATTTTCATCTTTAGATGTTGTATATGAATATAAATAAGTAGATAACAACAATAGAATAAAATCACGGTAAGTCACGCGTCATTACTTCGTTATGTCTTCATCAGTCTTTTCGTTACAGACACAAACTAAAACTGCCGCGATCTTTATTTATGGCATCCACAACTCGTTTACAGCCAGCATCATAACTACGGAAAATTTACTGGTCTTTGTTGGCTTCTTAGTCCAGAACTGCAGGGTACAACTGGCCTCCCTATGGTCACAATAGAAGAAGTCATCTACTCTGAAGGCTTTCTCAGAAAGAGTACGACACAAGAGCGGCTGGACTTCCTAATAGAGAAAGTTAAAGTAGGAAAAGTTGTAATTTCAACTGTGAGCCATTTAACATCGGGACAGCGTGCTTGTCCAGCATGGCTTCAAGCGAGGAGAGCAAGATTAACAGCAAAGAACTTTGGTAACTCCAGCTCTTATAAAGAGGCTGCTTGGTGAAAATGACCTCACTGGGGTACCCGCCATTTCATGGGGTGTCGATAACGAGGAGTTGGCTGTAAAACGTTACTGGATTGTAGTCTGTGCAGACTGGCTGATGGCTAGATGAGTCTGAGGTTCTTGGTACATGTCCATATGGTTTGGTTGGGGATGATGCTGTATTGGAGGTCTAGTGCCCTACACACAAAAAAATACCACCATTGCAGAGGCCACAGCACGCGCTACATTTTTTCTTGCTAGCAATGAAGAGGGTGATCTTACTCTGAAAAAGGATCATTTTTACTGGCACCAGATACAAGGCCAAATGTTTCTCACTGGAAGGCACATTTGCTATTTCACTGTGTGGACAACTAAAGATATGGTACTAAATATTAAAATAGAAGAGTCATGGAAGACAAACATTGAAATCTTAAAACAACTATATTTAAAAAAAATTGAATATATTATATCCTATATTTAATTTTGTAACCTGAACAGTAGTTTTGACTGTTGCAACGTAATTTGGCCATGACTATGCCAGTGCAGTTCACAGAATTATTTATAATAATTTATTTTTGTATTTTTCTAGACTTTTGTGTTTAAAACACATTTCTTCATAAGAGAGGGTATCAGCAATTTGCAATGAAAATATAAATTTAATAAAATTGTTACTCAAATTCAAAATCCTGACATCCTTATTTGATGAGTGAAAACTACAAAATCACAATAGAAGCACACAGCTGACATAATTGATCTGCATAATTGATCTTAGGTGGGAGGGTATAATCTAATAACTATAAGAATTTTAAAATCTTTAAGCCTAGCAATGGCACGCATTACATGAATTCTACGTTTTGCTATGGACTTAGTAGCTCTGGCCTCACACACACGTCCATGGTTCAAAAATGGGGGAATGTTAACAGACACAAATCTAGGCACTATGTCCTGTATCAGGAATCCTTTGTCTGCCAAGATTAAGTCACCAGCAACAAGATGGTTTAGAATGTCTGATTCTTGAACAACTACCCTATCTCAAACTGACCGTGGAAATATCTGGCTGACATATGTTTTACTCCATTTGGAGAAACACCAATAAGAACTTTAAAGGAGTTCTTACCTCTATAGGTAGAGTATGTGGAACTTTGCAAAAACATTATTGCGATTGTCATAATAACGCGAACACCGAAGATACGAAGTTGCCAATTGGAATTTGCTTTTTCACTGCCACCAGTCAAAAATATAAAATATGCAGACTGATTATTATTGATTGACGAAAGCGAAAACAATGTTTTGCACGTTGATATTTGAACTTTACTGTCCGCGTAATTATGAAAACCGCAGCAATGGAGGAGTCGCAATCTCTAAATCTGTGCAGTCAATTACTATCCTACAGCTACTGTATTGGAAAAATGAAAATGGAAAGCACATCTTGTTTTTATCCCTAGAGGGTATTGTGGTCATGACTTCACGAAATAAAGCATTATGCAAAACATGAATAAAGGTTAAAACAATATTGCAAATAGTAGCTACACTACATGAAAAGAGCTGTGCTAAATGTAAATAGGTATAGTTTTGCCTGACCTTCATCAGTGCAATGAAAACTTGATCCTTAAGTGCTATAGACTCCACTTTCTATCCTCCATAATAATTGATATTCACTTTGAATTTTGTGACATAACCTACAACAATCTCAAAAGCCTCTAAAGTAGTAGGCAGTCCCGTTTCCATCCTTAAAACCTGGAATGACAG
Source organism: Anemonia viridis (assembly GCA_900234385.1). Taxonomy (NCBI): domain Eukaryota; kingdom Metazoa; phylum Cnidaria; class Anthozoa; order Actiniaria; family Actiniidae; genus Anemonia; species Anemonia viridis. The sequence goes on along the minus strand of OCZR010390866.1, from coordinate 10,223 downwards.
AGACTCTACAGAATAGTGGGATCTCAGATAAATCTGTTTGTGTTGATCTCTTTCAAGTTCCCTAGTTGCAAGGTCTAGTTCAGCTTCTAAAAAAAAATTCTCGCCACAAGTCCTAAGATTACACCTGATCCTCAATCAACAATGATACAGTATATCATTGTTTACTTAGTTTCGCATAGCTTTAAAGTCCAGTTACTTTTAAATGATAATTTTTAACTTAGAAATATAATTATTTCCTTACTAATCCTGTTGATCAAGTTGGCAAGTGGAGAATTTAGCATTCCAGTAGGAATATGGTTTATCAAGTTGGCAAGTGGAGAAATTAGCATTCCAGTTGTAAGACGGCCTAGTCTGTTCGTTCATGTTGCAAAGTTCGCGTTTTGGGATGCCTGTGGAATCGGCCTGACGCCAGGAAGGGGGCCTGTAAATGTCGGCAACTCGATCAAGTTGGCAAGTGGAGAAATTAGCATTCCAGTAGGAATATGGTTTATCATGTCTTGGGTGGCTGTTGACTCGAAAGTTTACACTACTTTAACAGCCATTCACACTTATTTATTTTCCCTCTTGTATCAACCGAATTCTTTGTATATATAATCTCCACTTGTATCATTATTCATTTCACTTTTTTTGTAACAATTTAGCTTATTTGTATTTGTGTGTGAATAAACTTGAAACTTGAAAAACTGTTTACCACAATGCCACAAGGTCTTTTTAGGGCCAGCACAACTGCGAGAAACAGCGAAATGTTTTTCGCCTTCTTACATCCTATCTTACTGCTATCTGGAATCAGTCCATATTCAGAATTTGAAGACTGGTATTCCGGAGACTTCTCGTGGTTTTCATGCATAGCACAAAATTTGGATGCTCTTTTGGTGATTACCTCCAGTTTGAGGTGAGTTTGGAGGTCATTTGAAAATCGCAGGCAAATCCTTGCTAATCTTCACTTTGGACATAGGAAGCGCACACTTCCAGATCTTTATTAAATATTATTTTCCATCAACAGTGTTTTATCCTTCAGCTCATCCTGCCGCGTCGCAGTAATGCTGTACCCTTCTGTTCTGAGAAGCACAAAGATCTTCCCACATTTGTTCAATGTCCAGTCTGTTACTTTTCTTGCAATATTCTGTGGTTGCTAACTTGCCAATGCTGCTGTAATAATTTACTGCTACCCAAACAAACCATGCATCATTAACACGCTGTTCATTTAATCTTCAGTCTCCTTCGCACGTTCTTGCAAGTTAATCAAGATCTTGTAGGCGATGTTTAAAGTTCTTTCGAGTAAACGGTCTTCAACGTTCCATTTTTTGACAATAAGAGACAATTGAGTGCTATTTGGCGGCTTATTCGTTCTCAAAAGCTATGGCATTACGAAATATCCTTTAGGAGCAGCAAACAAACAGTTGTCTTTGGAAATGTCAATTAATATTAACTGCTACTTCGTGACAACAATTTGTTGTTTTCAAAACACTACCGAATTTACAAGGCTGAGATATCTGATTACGAACAACAATAGAGTGCTACAGTCAGTTTCGCAAATGCTAATTTCAATTTAACCCTCTTTGCACTTCAATTTCTTTTCACAATGGGCTATTCCAATTTTAGCCCGCACCCCCTGTTGAGGAACCTTGGATAAAATCCAGGGAGGGGGCTATAAATTCCGTGGGAGGGGTTATTCATTTGAAAAATTCCAGGGGAGTATATGGAGTAGAGGGTATGAAAAAATACTCAAGCGGTGGGTGGGAAGGGTTATGAAACAACGTTGTAAAAATTATTAAAGAGGGACTAGGACGAAAATCGCTCAAACTTCGATTCAGCTGAAACTTCTTCAGAATAATCTTTAGTGTTTAAATAAACACTGTATGAAGTTTTATCGCGATATTCAGTTCGAAAGTTTTATATTTTTATGGTTCTTTTTTGGGGTCTGTGACGTCATGTACTCAACATCACGCATCGCTCCATACATTTCTTTGTATTTTATGATCAAAATATCAGTTTCAAAGAAAAGAAAGAGGTGACCAAACACCCTAAAATATACACCCTAACATAATCGAAAGAAATCTAAAATAAGCCTATTGGCCAACCTCTCGTCCTAATAGAAATATAATAAATCAAGGATTTCTTTACAAAGAAATGTATGGAGCGATGTGTGAAGTTGACGACGCAGTCCATGTTAGTGATCGTTAACTATCATCTACATAAGTTTTACAATACACATTTATTTCCATTCAATATTTTATTATAGTAGTAAACGATCGAGTACATATTGCCTTTTAATCGATTTGCATATGCCTTATAAATCTACAACTGATAGAGTTTGAGCCTACATAAACTCTTTAAAACACTAAGTATTAAAAAGTGGAATTATATTTGGCAATCATCACTTATTGTTAAGCATTGGAAGAGAGAAGAAAAAAAACCTCTCACCTACGAATGGGCTTTTGGGAAGGTAAACAGAACAAGGTATAAAACCGTCTTCTTCATCAGGACTGCATTCGAGACGGCTTTAATATTCTTCACCGGGACTGCCAGAATTTTCTTCATCTGCTTTGCAAAAATACAAAGAAACATAGGAAGTTGCCTGTAATTAGCGGCATTATTTCCTTGAGGGTAGTGCTTAAACAAATAACAAGACAGGTATGAAAACATATCCACCGAAAACCACACATAGAAACTCAGGTCTGATTAGCTTTAAAAAATAATATACTGAAAACATAAATCCGGAATCTACAAGCGAGTTTACCAAAGAAGTCAAACGAGACCAGATTTGTTCGGTAAGGCAGCTTGCCCAATGAGGTGAAATAGCTTAAGAAATATATTTTAAAAAGCCCCAAAAAATAATTAAATAAAATAAAAAAAAATATAATAATAATAATAATAAAATAAGAACTCGTGATGTTCTCTACCCTCAAAACCGAAACTCGCTTTTTATTAGTAGCTTTTGTCTCAAATGACTATTTGGGATTTTCTCCAATAAATCACGTGCAATCTCCATAGATTTGCAGAGTAAGACGTAAATGCATGGCATATACAAAACACCACCAACAATAAACAGAACTCTATGGGAAACCCTTAAAGGTCCAGTAGGAGAGTTAAAAGAGAAAGAATCAGATGTTATTAATCTCATAACCGATCAACAGTTTCCTGCAGATTAATTTTTAGGATTAGCCATTCAATAGAAAGAATGACCAATTGGTGAATCTGAAAACCAATATCGTTTTAAAACGACTCCTTTTTGCATGCTCTCGCAGACTCTTCTTTCTCTCATGCTTGTTCTCAGAAACATCCCGATAATCTTTAACAAAACGCTTTATATATCAAAGAATTGCAGCTGCCCACGAAGTACAATTTAGTTGGAAGGAAACAGCCACAACGATAACGTAAATTACACAACCATAATATTCCAGTCCTGTAAGTCTACAACACTTTAGTGAGATCAAGCAGGACAAATAATTTTCAATTTTCATTTTTTCTCTCCATCTGATATATCCTTTGTTTTCGACACTAGAGTGGACAAAATAATCTTGTATTGTGCACAGTCTTTTCTGTGGTGAATCATTGATGGCCCAAGAAACATCGAATGTATATAAGAACCAATTAAGATGCACGTCCGGAACTCAAGTTTCAGACATTGCCGTCACACAATAAAAATTTCAAGTACTTATGGAATGAAAAGTAAGTTCTTTTTCTCCCTCTAAGTAATGCAGATTGTTTTTAATTGTTGAGATAAAAACAAAGCACTATTTGGCATAATTAGGTCGTATGTATCAGCGAATTTCTCAAAATTTAATTGATATTTTTTTTACACGCTCGTTAAAAAAAGCCAAGCAATTTTTATACCACTTGTTAGAAGGTGTCGTGGACGTTCCATATCCTGATTTCTATCTTTTTTGGAGAATAGCCACATGTAGTCTCCATCGCATCCATTATTATTTATTTATTTATTTAGCTTTAAATTTACATAAAATAAATAATTAATAATACTGAGTAATTTTTAATGTAAGGTTGGGGGTTACGTCACAGGTTCCCCAATTACGAAGGTACCCTTATAAGAAAATGCAAAAAGTTTTAGAGTACACGAAACGATCGAAATGATCATGATTGGGCTAATAATGTTCGTGAAAATTATGTACTAAAGATATACATTAATTATATTATTATTATTCAAGCATTGATCACTAAAGCATTTAATGACGACATATCGCTGTGTTTTGTATCATCGGCCATGACCAAAGTTTGCGAACGCTAACTGTCAGTGAACGGCTAAGCTCATCCTCAAATTTGAATTCAAAAACGCAAAAAAATAACAACAAACAAAGAAAAACCGAAAAGATTTGAAAAATTAAAATTGGAACTCTAAAAGATTTAGATACAAATATATGATCAATTGCTAGAAATAAAAACCTTGCAAAAATGACAAAACAACTGGTATTCAGAAAGTATTATGGAAAGTTTGAAGGCAGCAAAAGGATGAAAACCTTGTGCTTGAATTTAAAATGCATTTTCAAGGGCACTTGAAACTCCTCGAAAAATGGAAAAAAGCAAAAAGGTCCATGAAAAATCGCAATAAAATATTTAAAATATGTAAGTTGCCAGCTTTCGTTATTTGTAGAAATTAAGTAAGAAATCAATTCAACAATTCAGCGAATCAGAAGCGACTTTCCATCGAAAACTGTGTGCAAACTTGGCGAAAGTTGAGAGTTTACAGTTCGCTAAAATATGTTTTCTTTTTCCTCTTTTCATTTGCTAATAACCGAAAAACAGATTTCAAAAGAAATTTTTGTTTTAAGACAAGTTTGTGGACAACAACAAAAGGGTAAAATAATGTCTTTCAAGTTGACGCGTCGCCACTATGAATGAGAGGTATAGCCCCAGGGAGCACGGAAGAGAATGAACCACAGTGTAAAAAGAAATCAAGTACATACTCCCCCGCACACCCAGGGGCAAAGCCAAACAATAACAGGTATTCGGACCCAAGCTATGGGGGAGTAGGAGGTTTGTGATGAGGAGATTAAAGTATGTGTACGCATTGAGGAAAAATGAGAACATAGGTGGGGTAGACTTATATTGAGTGTGGGAGCGTGTACAGAATAATTTAGTGGATAGGATGTAGAAGGAAAAATTAATCCTAAAAGATGAGCGAGTTTTTTGGTAGCTCCGTGCGGGACGCTGTTCTCCATGTAAGGTATACTTAAGGAAAGGTAAGGAAAGGGGGAAGTAGCGGGGCGACGTATGAGATAAGAGGACCTGGGAGCGGTGCATATAAACTGGGGGATTTTTGGGTTGTAAGGGCCCGTGGAGATTTTCCGGGGAGGAGGCGTGATTTGGGTTGCCTGTGTTATGTGGTAGGGGCCGAGATACGTAAATATGGGTGGTTTGTGTAGAGTTGCCAAGTTGCTTCATAGTTAATGGCTTGAGGTTAAACTGGTGTTTGTCCCTTGGATGTAAGTATGGTGTGTGGGGTGCGTAGGAGAGTGTGAGGGGGTTGATCATGGACTTGGTAGGAAATATGAATATAAAAGTAGAAACTAGAAGTACTATTTACAATATGAGTGCCCGTGTTGTATCATATATACAAGCAATATTGTAAATGACTTATGAAACGTCTAGGTGTGTACATTCATGTTCAACTATAATTTTAAAGATAAAATTGAATTTGGCTAAGAAAATTTGAGTTGAAGTTTATGCAAATCAGGACGATTTTGTATCAGATATATAACCTCCTCCACGGACATTGATTTCTATTGTGTTAATTATTGCTCATTAATTATTCATGACTTTTATAAGTGAATATACACCTAATTGCAAAAATGTTGTCATATAAAAATAACATTTAAAAAATAAAAAATAAACTTTAGGAATTAAAACACAAAATGTTTAGTTCAGCCTGACTGGTTTTCATTTCTCTTTTAATTAATTTCTATTTCTAAAATTTATTTTTTTATTTTAAAAAATGTTATTTTTATATGACAACATTTTTTGCAATTAGGTGTATATAACTGGATATAAAATATTAACAGAAATAATAGAAGGGCCTATGAGAGCAAACGAGAACTAGAAGAATATTTGAAAAATAGTTAGAAAAATTGAAGTATATTAAAAATGGGGGGGGCTATGTATCACAGTCCATCACTTCCAGTCAACCTCCACTCTCCAATAACCACCGCCGACCAACATACATCAAGAACCCATCATCCACCGAGATACATCAAGATCCTACCGCCCATCAAGATATGGCCAAACCCAACCATCCATAAGATACATCAAGATCCCACCACCAACCAAGCTACATCAAGATCCCACCGCTGAACAAGATACATCAAGATCCCTCCGCCAACCAAACTACATCAAGATTTCCTCCATATGGCAACAAGATACAAAAACCAGGAAAACAATCAATACCACAGATTCTTCACTCACTACCACCTAGCCTTATACCCACTAATCTATTCCTCTCCATTAGCATATAAACACCATAAATACCTTAACATGTACATGTACATAGAGAACCAGTAACTGCCAATAATATTTAATAGAACGTTTCGGCCTTCGGCCTTCATCAGCTGATGAATATACACCTAATTGCAAAAACGTTCTATTAAATATTATGGACTAGGATGTCTTTGAGGTTGGGGTGTCTTTGGTAAGCTGTGATAGGGGG
>OCZR010390106.1:0-16047 GCA_900234385.1 Anemonia viridis | reverse complement strand
GAGACACAAATATACAGTCAAAAACTAAAAGTAAGAGAAGACTGTTGTTTGCATGGGCAGCTGTAATTCACAATAGTCCACTTCACAGTTCCCTCCGCCATCTTGGAAGGTGGCCGTGCCTTTGCATCGAAGCGAGACAAACGTTGAGCTTGCAAAGATAGAGACCTTTTTTTAACAACTTGGACAATTATTCACATGTCTCCATTGCAAGCTCAACGTTCGTCTCGTTTCGATACAAAGGCACGGCTACCTTTCAAGATGGCACAGGGAACTGTGAACGGGACTATTGCTGCCATCCTGTTATGAAATTCATGCAGTTATCTTGGTTAGTCTTGCCCTCTCGTTGATGACCGCCAGCAAACTGAATTTCGAGCCTGTAAGTCGGTCGAAGTTTTCAGAGAAATTCAAGCAAACATTAGAAATTTACATACAAACTTTAGTTGGTAAAGAGATTTTTTTTTTCTTGTCACGATCATATGAATCTTTTATTTTCAATGAAATATGTAGGCAAAAGTATATTTGTTAAAGTAGGAAGACGACGCAGTTTTAATATCCTCATAGCATTCACAGTAATAATTTATAACTATTTTGTGTTACGATAAGCCCGAAAGTCCTAAAAACGAGTTTATGCCGGTCTCGAATTTCGTTTCCCGCCATTATTCAAACATGTCTCTTTGTGTTTGGTTGTCCTTTTTTTTTTGTTATTATTTTCTCCATGTTTTTTTCATGCAGAAATTGAGATCGCGGGGTCAGACATTAAAATTGATTAGGGATGGTGCAATAATTATCAGGAGGGAGGCGAAAAACCAGAGTAATCTAGCAAAAAATTAGACAGGGCCCCCTTAAAGCCCCAAAAAAATTTTCAACCCTCCCCTGTTATGCTGAAAATAACATCCCCCTGCCTCTACTTTAAGTAAATACCTTAAAAAATACCTTTTTTATTGTCTGGTTAAGTGACTTTACTTTGAGCCCCCCCTATCTTGGCAATATTTTTATGTAATGCCCCCCCTCTGGTTTTTCGGGGCCCCCTGATTATTATTGCACCATCCCTTACTTCTGCAATCGTCCCCAGAGCCCACGCCGGTTCCTTTTGGTCTGCACGGTGAGACGAGATTTTCGTTTCTCGGTGCTGACCAGTAGGAACGTGTCAGTGCTCGGGTGAGATTAGACTTATATTTTCGGGTCCTAGAATGACCTGCGACTTAATAGATCGAATCGGCTTGGGCGTAATGTTTTCCCAATTCAGCTCCTAGGGGATCATTTGTTTTGTTTAATGGTTACACATGAGAAGACACATGAATATGGATACACCTCAACAAAGAATCTTAGTCTCATGGGAACTGAATTGGGAAAACATCACGCCCAAGCCGATTCGGTCTATTGAGAAGTGTCTCTGATCTCGAAGTAAGTCGACTGATGATAATGATAATGATGGTCTTTAAGCGGGGTTTACACGAACAAGTTTTCCTTGACAATTTTTTATTAACAAGGTTTCCTTCATCTTATAGATGATGAACAAGTTTTCACTTGACAAGTTTAGGTCGTACCCACAATGCCTTGCAATCAGCGGAATACATAATTTTGTTTTCCTTTGGCCGCCATTTTGTTTTGTTTTGGAAACTGTTCGCGCAAAAAGACTGGAAACTAATTTCATTAATATTCCTTGCCACATTCTTCTTGTTGTCCGTCTACACGAACAAATTCCATCGATCCTTGACAGTTTTTCCTTGTCAAAGAAAAGGCAGCATGCCCGCTTTTCCTCAGGCAAGGAAAAATTGATCAATTTACTCCATCTCCATCTAAAAATTGTCAAGGAAAAATTGCTCGTGTAAACCCTGCTTTATTAATCATTAAAACATACGCCAAGATCAGAATAAATAGAACAGCTAAAAAAATCTGCATTTGTAATACATATATTGAAAACAGAGGTCAAAATTACATCTGAAACCAATTGCATAAAATAGCGCCTTCTTCAGTCTTAAAAAGACATCTATTGGTACATTCCACTCTATTAACTATGATTGGTAAAACATTATCTTTCTATTCATATCTTGGGTAATATAAAATTATGAGGTCTTTTTTAAAGCCTCCTTTTTCTCTTATATCTCAAAACGCCACGAGTTCCCAAGGGCTTTCTCTTCTTGTTTGTTTGTTTGTTTGTTTGTTTGTTTGTTTGTTTGTTTGTTTGTTTGTTTGTTTGTTTGCTTTCAAAGAGACCCTTCCGCCATTTTTAGTAAGTATACTGCAAGTAAGAAGAGAAAGCCCTGGGAACGGGGTAGTGGATGTTTAGGACTGAATTCTCCTCAGTGATCACTATCATCATGTCTAGGTGAAAAGAAAATTCTTATCACAAAACACTGGTTTCTTTGCTATTTTACTGTATTGGAAGAGATTGCAATAAGCCACCTGTATTCAGAAATCCCTCGGAGATAACCTGTGACATTCTAGATACTTGTGGGTTCCTCGGTGTTTACAGCTGTTTTGAAATGGTTTCCATGGAACACATGTTATCTTGGTTTTTCCTTGATAAAATAACTCACAAATCGAATGAATATTTTATTTTAAAATACGTGACCTCCCTAATCCTCAGGGAGTTCATTTACAAATGTTAAGCTGGTACCGTAAAAACACATGTTTTAGCACCAAGCTAACACTAAAACAGTTCTAAATGTTTGATCCTTAGTATTCTTGTAAAAAGAAAACCATTGAAAGATTACATATGAATCAGGCTCAACCTTGTACTCTTGATTTGGTTTTGATATGAAGCCTCAGTTTTTACTAAAGCAAATTAAACACAGCTAAAAATTTGAGAAACGTCTTCTAAGTGATTGATGAGTTAATCTTAATGTCTCATTCCTTCACTGCACAAACAAGAACATACGTAGTGCTAATGATGTTTTCAAATGCAGTAATGATGCGGCTTTTCATGACATAGATGTTAATGTGCCCAAGTTAAGTCCAAGTAATATTGGCTGAATTCAATTCAAGTCAAAATGGAGGTTTCCACGTAATATTATCAGTTTTGAGTAGAAAAACATAGGAGAGAAGATAATTACTATCCTTAATCGTCACATGAGATTGTGAGAGAGAGCCGGTCGCTGGAACAGGTGGAGTCACGTGACATTGTTGATTCGACTAGCCTTCGCGTACGTGAATCGTAAGCTGTTTTACCTAAAGCTCTGTTCTATTCTCCATGACTTATCAGTTAAATTTTTCTTATACGGGCTTTACTATTAATTGTATTTTTGTACAGTCTTCGTGTCATGAATGTAAAAAAAAAAATACAAAAAAAAAACAAGAAACTTCAACAATCTGCTTGCAACTACTCGTTAAATTTCACACTTCATAGTTTTTCATTGGTGATGAAATCGTTGCGGTTAATTTATATGTAATCAGCTATTGGTTAATTTTTCCTAGCCAGGTAAGATTTACAGCTTTTCTGCCGGACAAACCGCCTTGTTTAGTCAAAAGGTGTCAAAAACACAGCCCTAATGGATGAGAGCCTACTACTCAAACCCTGTAAAATACATTCTCGTGTGACATTCTTACAGATGGCCGCCAACTTTTTTCTCGCAATATATTCTTAACTATCAGCATCAAATGTTATTTCCGGCATTTTGTTCTTCTATTTATTCATACATTCCTTTATTTATTTCTCTTTTATCATCATCATTATATCTATTATTGGTCAAATTCAAAGTTGTATGCTAGATCTTGCAATGTCGATTTGTATCTTTTTGGCAGTGAGTTCGCTGAATATGGTAAAACAAATGTACATGAACAATAAATTAATAATCAACACGACTATGAGTCATTACATGTTATATTTCCCCTGTGATTATCCTCACCAAATATGGCATTCCTTTTGTTCGAATTCGTGAGTAATGAATTTATCAAATGCCTGTATTATTTCCACCGGCTTTTTCACTCACCTTTCATTCCCATTCCACGCGGTTTTTTCCTTGGTTGTATTAATAATTTATAATATTATTGAAATCTTGTTAGTAAAACTTGATCATTTTATTATCTGTATGAATGACAAAAGGCATCTAGATTGTTCAAGAACATGAATAGAAAATTTAATTTAAAATTCAAATAATTGTCTGAATCTCAAAACTTAACTAGATTTCATCACCGTTCTTGTATGAATAATTTCGGGCTTTGAAAAAAAAATAACGGATATAAAGCCTGAAAATACAAAGACAAAAAATGTCTCCTACTCACTCGTGTTCACTGAGCCATACTGTGAAAGAAATCTCAATATTGAAAGCTTCGTGCCAGGGGGTTCAAGATGACCAACAGCTACCTTTGGGAAAACCCACTAAAGCCCTGCTTGTCAATCCAAGAAGACTGGCTCTATCTCTCCTTGAGCATACGATTTATCCAAAAAAAAAAACAATTCAGATATTTTTTAAGTTTAAATTTTTTATTTGGAATAACAATTTTGTCCACAGAGGACAAAATAATGATATTTACAGTCATAATATCCTTAAATTCAAATGATGCTATACAACAAAATATTACATGCTTTTTGCATATGAATTGAATTCCTTGAAATAATTTTTAATACAAAAAGCTAATTATTTATATTTATTTACTACATATTTTTCGAGAACCATATTCTGAATTCTCATATTTGAACCTAAATTTCTCGCTTGCTTACGAGTTTTGATGTATTATTTTCCTATTGCAATGTTGTGAATGCAGTCATTTCTCAATCAATTCATAACTTAATAAAGCAATAAGCTTATATCTAACTAGTAGTGTCTTTTCATGTGAAGAGATAAATGGTCAGATCGAGAAAAACTCCTATCACATGTTGGGCATTTGAAAGGTTTGACTCCAGTATGTTTCCTATAATGCCGAGTGAGTTCGTCCGAGCGAGCAAACCTCCAACAACAGTCTTTCCAATTGCACTGATATGGTTTCTCGCCAGTATGTGTTCTTTGATGAGCTTTTAGATGCGAACTCTTTGTATACGACTTATTGCATCCCTCGAAAGTACATTTATGTGTTCTAGCTAATGCTCTTTTTCCCTTCGGAGACTGATTTGGCGATGAGCCGGTAACTTCCTTAGCAGAATTAGCATTCGGCGTATTGATGCTACTGCTGGCTTTGAGAATATTCGACTTCGCAATACTAGCTGTGGGATTGGACGTCGTAATCATTTCAGGAGACTTGGATTTACTGATCGTGGTTTTGGTTTTTGCTTCAGCTTTGACAGAAGGCTCCGGAACGGTAACATTTATAACTTCTTCATCCGTTTGAGTACTCTCTGAAGATTTTTCCACTACTTGGGAATCCTGTAAGATGGTTGTCATTTCTACATCTGCCGTCGGACGATGTTTCTTCGATTCGAGGCTTCCCGTAGACTGATCGCTCATCGCAGATAAAATCTCTCCGTTTGAAATGTGCAGCTGGAGCGGTATTTCTCCGTAAGGAAAATCACAAAACAACGAAGAATCTTTATATTTTTCTTCCATTGTATCTACGCTGTAGAGAAAGTTATCACCATAGCTGAGTTCCAAGTCTGAATCGAGTGAGCTCTCAGAGTCAAATATACTGCTCTCTTCCAACGGCAAAGGCTCCCACTTCGAGCCAAAGCTCTCAACATCAAACCATAGCTAGAGAATCAGGAAGGAAAACAAGCTTAGAGTTAGCACTTTCGATTTCTTGAGCTAATTTTAAACCCCAGAAATGAAATGAACATTTTCCATCTGTACGTTAGCTACTAGCACTTTACTACGACACTATGGAATCACGCAAGGGAAAATCCACTTTCCTCGTACACAAAACCTTACCTTTCTAAAATGTTCTTCAGTATCCATGATCGTATCTTTGGGTTTAAAGATATCTAGAGTCACAGTAGAAAGCAGTGGATCTACAACCGTCGACATTTTAGACTCCGAATTTGCACGTTGCAGAGCATTTCTCGCTTCGCTGCACACTGAACTTTCAGCCAGGTCAGTGATATTCCTGAAGAGAGTCACTTCTGATTGGCTAAAAACACAATCGAGCTGTCAAATCGACCATTCGACCCTTATTTGGATGTGACTAAAATAGAAACAGCCTGGCTTGGTATAAAAACCGGGCAAACTCCACTTTGAGTTAGTTATTCACTGACCTGCGGGAGTGATGTCAGTAAAGAAGCGGGAAAACATTCATCATCGCTAAATAAAGATCCTGACATGAATATTGATTCGTCGTCTTTCCACTGACCTATTCAACAAAAATACTAATCCTTCAAGTGCTTTGGATAGATTTTTAAATAATTTCGAACATGTAAATTTATTTATAGAGAACAAAAGTCAGCTTGAACTTTATATTTGTAAAAAAATAGTCAAAAATAATTTTGTTTTAGATATTTCCGGGCTGCTTGCGATTTGCTATGCACAGACAAGAAGATGAATTGATCATGACTGAAGACAAGAAATTAGTGTACAAATACCAAATGTCAAAACTATTTCTGTGCTTAAAAAATCTCAAGAATATGGCAGTATTTTGACTTCTGTAGCTTAACATTTGCCCCATACTTTTATTTTTGTGCTGTTCATATTTATGTAATTGTTATATTGAAGAGATGTAGTGGAGTGAATGTTCTGGAACCAGCTGCGATACTGACTAGAAAAAATGATAATTTATAAAGATTTCCTTTCCGTAATTAATTAGCAAAAGGCAAAAATATGTAGCATTCATTTATTCAAAAACCTTCCTTCTTTTATTCTTCTTCCTTTCTTTCACTTTTCTACGAATCCCTGTTGTTTACTGAGGAATGTTTTTTCAAAAGTGAAGTATATGATGGCTGTGAGTTCATTAATGATTCTGTGCGGTTTTGACGTCGTTTGGAATAAAAATGAGTTGTTTATCGAATTCTATATGTAATTTTTGAAAAGAATATTTATAATTCTGAAATATTTTAAAGAAATATTGTTCTGACGTCGCGAGAGCTTGCAAAATACCATTGGGAAAATATAAATACAGCCCAAAACTCGATTTCACTTGATATCAAGACTTAGAACTTTGTTCATGAAAAAATGGTGATAATTTCCTTAAAATACTCTCCGCAGACCGCGGAAACTACGAAAACACATTTATTTACACACACATTGATAATTGTCATTCTAGACGACAGTGACCGAGACGGCAAATGAGTCATGCCAAAAATATGAATTTTGACTCGTGTCTGAATGTCTATGAGTGGACTTGTCCTATCAGATTGAATAGAAAGGATTTGGAATTTAAGTCCATTGTGTATTCTAGGATTATTTTTAAACTGGTGAGCCTACGCTCCACTCATTTGATTTGAATGGAGTAATTTCCGTATAAACCCGGACTGGAGGGCAAGCCAAAAATGATCAAGCCAAGACTGTCTGATGTTGAATATTATTACAGGGTATTTTTTCAGGGTTTTCTTTCATTGTTTCTGCCTGATAATGAAGGCTACCTACTGGTCTTCAAGAGAAGAGAGTAGAGGAGACATCGCTGAGTAAATTAGGAAGTCATTCTTGACAGAATAATGTTTTTTAAGAGAGGAAACAGGCTCTACACGGGGTAGCATAATGAGTGATAAAGTGACCCCCACCCCTAGTCCCCTACTGTTCAGTATTCTACACAGAATCGAGAGCAAGATTTGATTAATCACGAGTCGGTCATCGCAATCAATTTATCAACTTAATGACTTCTATTTAAAAAGATAATTTTTTCCAAGATATTTTTCTACCTTTCATGATTTCTCTGTTCGTTCCTCTTTCTTTTTCACCATCTTTTTCTAAATATACATATTTTTTTATTCATTTTTTCTAAATAATTTCTTCACTTTCTTTCCTATATCTGTTTTTTCTTCTTTTATTTTAGAATAATACCGTGTGCCTGAGCAGTAGACATTTCAAGTGTGCTAGACATGATGTCGCTAGCAGTATTTGTCTAATATTGCTCATAAACAGCATTCTTTGCCGTCTTTTCTAATTGCCAAAGCACTTCAAACCTCAATGACTACAATTACCCCCATCCCTACCCCCCTTAGTGAACACATGTTTTAGATAAACAAAAAGCAAAAACATGAGTACAAAGATTAGAATAACATAAAACAGCATGACAAGTCCATGCAGAACTGAGCCAAACAAAATAGTTAGAACGTTCGATTCATCATGTACGGTGCTCGGCTACCTTAGTAGTTTGAGAGCGGTGAGGTCGATAGAAAGAGCCCTAAAGCACAACAAATCTCAGTTGAAAAATTAGTTTATTGAATCATGTAAGAAACAAATTCTGTTGCTATAAAAAATTATACGTTTTACTGATGCCTTTTTGTTTTATTTTATTTGATTCGTCAATCATACAGGTTTTCTGGGTTATTCATCCTCCCTTTTTATTCCATTCCTTTCCTTTCCTTTCCTTTCCTTTTCTCGTTCTTTTTATTTTCTTTTAATTAAATCAATTTTTTTATTCGTGGCGTTTGCAGCACTATTATAGTTTCTTTCCTTCTTTCTTTCTTTCTTTCTTTCTTTCTCTTTCTTTTTCCTTATCCTTCTCAGTCTGCGTGTCGTCTCGTGTTTCATGCAATAAGCACATAATTCCCCCTCTTAATATGCCCATAGTCTCATAATAACTTATATCAATTAACCCCACGATAAGATGAGATATTCATACTTTCTACTTCCAGGGACACTAAAGAAAACAGCGTCTGTTCGTAAACAAAAATCTTCTTTTCTAAGCTGCTAAATTGACGTTTCGTTTGCATTAAAAAGTGGAAAAATAAACGACTTAATCGGCAATCCTCGTTAGGCGAGTCAGTTTATTTTTATTCTTTGCTTGCTATTTATACTGATTGTTTTCATGACATAAAGCTTAGATTGACCGAAGCACTGTCAGCTGCTAAGAATACACAGGAAGCCCAAGCTTATTTTTTGCGCGTTCAAAATAAGCAACGCAGGGGAAGGGGGAAGGGTAGACTACGTGTTTAGATCAAGCCATTGAAAGCAAAGATTTGTTTGTTCATAACAGATTAAACTGTTTGTACTGGGACACAATAGACTTAACGATCATTTCCGGTCATAAGAGACATAATCACGTTCGAAGTTTTCTTACAAAAGCAGACTTGCAATCCTGTTATAGTTTTGTGGAGAATATTGAAATTTTCATTGTTCAGTCAAATCTTTAATTTTATTTCGAAGATTAAAGCGTACTTAAGTTTTAACACAAGGGTCAATGGAATTTGGTGTCAGCACAGCTGAGGTTTTGTGAAATCAGGAGTCATCTATTTCGGGGGGAGAGGAGGCCTGATACCATCATCCCTTTCCTGCTTTCCTCTCTCTCTCTCTCTCTCTCTCTGTCTCTCTCTCTGTCTCTCTCTCTCTCTCTTAAACATTTTACCTTTTGCATTCCTTGCGAAATTAAAAAAAAAATAATCCCTGCATGTTTTGAAAAGTTTTAGACTACTCCTCCTAGTGAACCCATCTACCTTTTGTTTCTTGATCTGTCGAAATTGATTCTAAGTTCCTGTTTGGTCCACAAGGGGTCTTACATGGAAGGCATATTAGTTGGATAACCCCCTCCCCACCCAACCCCAAACACACACACAATTGTTTTAAGATATGAATTGGTTAAAATTCTGTTAGTATGACCCTCATTTCAATTTGAATTCAAATGATTTATGAAAATTAAAGATATAAAAAATGTTCTTTTTTGTTATCGTTGAAACGATCTTCCGAAACTGTCAGGTTTGTTATTGATTCGTTTCACTTTCGTGAAGTTTTGAAGTGTTTATTGTGATTATTGTATCACATGGGACACCGTTCAATAACCTTCTTTTGTCAGTAATTCCTTTGTTATATCTGATATCGGCATGACACTATATGCACTATTAGTCACGCTTTAATGTCAACACTGAACGAGTCACGACCAAGTCTAATGACATTTAACATTACGGTCATCACACTTCTAGTGTTTGTTTTATATTTCACTTTCGAAAGTATATAGAATGAAAAATAATCTAATTATAAATCTCTGATGATATTTCATCGTCCTGTCACTCGAAAGAAACTGTGTACACAAGTTATGGTCTTTGAACTTCTTCCTGAAAATTCTATTGAAAAATAGCCAACATCAAAGCAGTCCAAAGGAAGCCACACCCATCTGTCAACCACATGCCTGAGAGCTAAAGAGCGCACGGATGTTATGCTTGGACCATGAAAGAGAGTAAAGTCTAGAACAGTGATTGACGTCAACGACGATGCGTTGCGGGATATGCAGCGTCGGTCATGAGGCACACCCCTAGCGACCATACTCCAGAAATCACTAGAAATCATAGTCTTTGAGGTTTTATATCTCTTAATTATGGCCCACGTTATCAGCTTTTTATAGGGTCATATCACTTATTTATAACTATTAAATTACTCTTAAAGTGTGGTTTTGGGTACTTTATATCATAATAGTTGTGTTTTAGTTATCTTCAGGCGCCAGCCATGTTGATTATAATTCAACCACAGGCAGCCCAAACAAGTTCCTGTAAACAAATCGGAATGAAATGTCCTTGTTGAGGAGTTTTAGTGTATTTGTGTTTTTCGGTTGTTTGCTTTGATTTGCTTTTGACCCTTATTGTTGTTTTTTTCCTTTTTGGGTAGTGTTTCGTAGCGTTTATTGGAGTTTATTGGAGAGAGAGGGTAGTTTGCGTGCTTTGCTTTGGTTTTTCCTAACACAGTTCTTAAAGATGCCAAACTTATCTCCATGCATCGTATGACTATCCAAAAGCCATTGTTAACTTCGACATTTTAAGACGTGAATTTTAAACTCTTGGCACTTGTGTCCTAGCGAGTAAAAAGAACTGCCGTAGTGACGGTTGTTAGTTATAAATATCATTTTTTTTCTCTAGATCCTTCTTGGCCTTCCGGTCGCTTATCCTTAACTGAATAAATCCTTTTGAAGTATCCACAGCAGTTATTGTGCGGCCTTTGATCATAGAGAAAAACACTCGCCATCATGACACTAAATTGGCTTTTACTCACTGCAGACCAATCAAAAGCTCGCGAAGATGCTCACCATCCAATCACAGTGCTGGTAACGGAAGCCATTTCAATGTCATGGTACGTAAGTTTCTCACGCACACAACGTTAATTAGTCGTAATGTTTGTTCCGAACGTAAATTATATTCCACTGATATACAGTGGACGACTCTACGTGATGTGGGAACGCTTCGTTGGAGGTTGCTGGTTTGATTATCACTTTGAGAGTAAATGCTTTCTGCTTTGTTCACTGAATATGTTTATCTGTGGATTAGTAGCTGCAAGACATCTAGACACAATAGGTTTTTACCCTATAATCAAAATCAGCGAGGTAAATCAATGATTCATGCACCACTCCTACCCGGCCCACTCACTGTGGCAATTTAGAGACGCTTTGAACAAACCGGCAATTAACCAACAGGCCAAGCCTCTGCTCGATTCCTAGGCTTCAAACGCACGACAAATTTGAATGCTTACTAAGAGTTGAACCTGGTTTTTGTTTGATGCCCTTTTGTTTTTAGTAGTTATTAGCTGCTATTTTTTCATTTTTCATTCTATGATTTTCCACGATATTCCTACTTGGGCTACCTGTGGTGTCTTTGCATGGTAATAACAGAAAGAACTGTGATATTTCACTATAGAGCATGCGCAAAGAATCTTGGGTTGTATTGGTAAATAGTGGTCACTCTTCTCACCATCTAAAAATATATTTTGCTTGTCAAATTAAAAACAACATTTTCACAGTCTCGTCGTTGATTCAGTTGTCTACAGGTCAAAACTAATCCCACATGGAACAGCATTCTACAATGGAGCTTATAAGGGAGTTGCCATCATCATACACGACTAACAGAGCAAGCATGGGAAAGATAAACAAGTAAATCCAAGACCAATTACAATCAATGCCTTAATAGACCGGTCGGCTGCCCCTTGTTTTTTCAACCCGCTTCTTCGTGTTTAATACTGAGATGAAACCCTCTTTGCCGTGTTTAATTTGATGTAATCACTTGAAGTTATTTTTCATGATATCAAAGCCGCATAATTAAAATTTAGAAAATTACAAAAAGTCTCTTCACTTGATTTTCCCCCCCTGCTTATGGTTTAAATATCTCAAATATTCGTCTTCTAACATCAAAAAACACGTGATTACCATAATGCACTGGGTCGACTTTTGACGCAGTCCCTTCTGGATGAGCGTCTGTGACTGGATAAACGTCAATTACATCAATACCAGCCTGACACATCACTGACGTCGCAAAAGCATTGTAAAGCAAAACACGCGGAAAAGTTAAGAAGCGTCGAACGTCCTTGTGTGGATTAGGGAACCTATGTCTGTTAATGGCTGTGGTTGATTTCCAAATAAGTTTTCCTCGGAATTTTTTAAATTTGCCAGTTTTTGGATCAATTTCGCCGTTTTTTATGATATGGACGAAGTCATTGATGAGGGCCTGGTAAGCAGTGAAGTTCACAACAGCAGCGAAATGGATTCCCCAGTTTAGGATGAGTACACTTTGTTCGTCCATGGATGGGCTGTATAACACCTTAAAGGAAAGGGAGAGGAATAGGGTGAGGTGTAATGACATAAGACTTTATGACTGTACAAATGTACGATGGGTCACTGGTATTAAAAGTTCCTACTCGGCTGACCAATCACCGTAGCAGCATTTTTGCCAGTGCGACTAATTACTCAAGTCTTGTCTTACAAAGAACTACTCAGCATGTGTTTTAAAGAGTCCTACCCGAACAAGGATTACGAGGCAATTTCGCAATATTCTAGCTGATCAGTTGAGCTTGTGGGAACGGTAACTATGGGGGTCATGCGGACCCCTGAGAAAACGATACTCGGTCAGCAAGGAACACTTGTACTGAATCGAGTATGGTTCCCAGGGTATAACCTATAGCTTAATGACTAACCTCTCTGACGTCATCAAGAACTCGTTTGACGTCAAAGTCCTTCCCATCAGGTAAAGGCTCCCTTGGTGACGTCACACCATCGCCCCAGTACCCTCTCATATTGTAGATCCAATTATAAACAGTCTTGCAAGACGAGAAGACACGTAGGCAAATCCCCTTAGGACTGTCCTGGATAGTACGATAGAAGCCCATAGCTACCGAGTCTCCGAAGATGACCAAGGTCCCATTATTGGTTGGTCTTCTGTTGTGAATGGTTTCTGTACGAAAACAAAGCAGATTTGGGCCTTTTTCAATGTGGTGTTGCAGTAGCGGTATTTCGCGTTATATGGCGCTCGAGAGCCCCTGACTACCTGCAAACACCTCTAAATAACCTCTAAAAAACCTCTTTTTTCAAACATTGTCGCTTTGGTGACAGAAACTGTATCTTATTTTTTTACTTTCTTCGCCAAAAAATAAACGAAACAAAGCCACAAACAATGCAGTTTTGAATTACTGTAACGTACAGGGATAACACAAGAGCGTAGCAAATTACAGGAGGCCCAAACTGAAGCCGGGCAATACAGTGATCAGTAATCCGGCGTTCTGCATGCATGCATTTTTTCCAATTCCCAACAAGAGCATGATGATCATGATAGTATAATAGCTATGTGCTCGATCCAGGCCATGCATTTGCGTGACTCGGTCAAGGATGACCCATTATCTTATACCCTGCATGATACACAGCATATGACCAACTTCTCTCGTTTACCTGTCTTCAGGTATGGCTTCCAAATTCCACTAGCCCATCTTCCTAAACCATCCCATAATAGCGAAGGACAAGAGCACTTGGTTGTTTCTGTTATGTTTTCAATATCTAAAAGCAAATTGCAATTTCATTATTGATGTTGGTCAGTGATAGGTCAAAATATCAGTTCATTATAATCCCAGGCAACAAACTGCATGTGCATACCCTGCCCGCTTAGATCAGCCCATGCAGAGGTTCTATTGAGTGGTATTGAGTTAGGCATGCCTTAACAACAAACCATGCTTGCCAGCTCCGACTTAGATCAGCCCAGAAGTTGTTTCAGGGGTTCTATCTGTAAGTTTACCATGCCCTAACCTTAATCAGTTCAGAGGTCGTTTTATGCATGGTCGATCTTGAACATTTCAATGCCTTCCTTACCGATATTTTGGTCTTGTCCCTCCATGATATCAAACTCTATCACTTCACCTTGACGAAACTTTTGAATAAGAAAAGGTTTGTCCCCCTTGAGTATACCATCTGGCTGATTCTTGCCTTGAGAATTACCTGATGAAAAATAGTCCAATCACACAAATTACCCGAAAGGCTTTGCTGCTGTTTGTTTTTGTATTCAGGCACTTGCGAAAGCTTCGTTGACTACCATAGAAAAAAAAAGCGAAATTCAGAAAAAACGGCTAGTTTCAGTTATTATATCAGTGATTCTAAACAGAAAAGAACCCTTTCAGTACGTCGGAATGCGGCCCAACTGCCTCTTCTGACGGAACCATAAACTCAACCTCAGCCTCGTCAGTATAATTATTATTTAGAATTTGACCGGCTACAGTCAGCAGTAATCGAAAAGAATTTACACATCAACGAATAATTGAAACACTTAAAAATTTCACAGGTTGTAGTCAGTTCCTAAAGAGTGTATTACACGCTGACGAGGCCGAGGTTGAGACGCGCGTGAGATGAGATTGAAATTCTTTTGTTTTATCCTCCAAACTCAGCTGCTTTCAGCTGACGTCACGTGAAAGGGTGTATATCGTTAAAAAAGAGAAAACAGTGAAAAAAATTGTTCAGTGAAAAAAATTGTTATTTTTGGAAATCTTTGAATGTTTTACAAATTTTATTAATCATTACCAGTATTTAATATCTGTTATTCAGATAATAATCCCCCTCCCTGATCTCTCCCTCCCTCTCTCCTCGCCGATTTCTATGTATTATTCATTGAATATTGCCGGCCTTTAAAATTGACTTTGGTCTTTTCACAATATATATTATTTTATTACCTGATTTGAACCAATATGGCGGTGGATCCTTTAAACCATTACATAAAGTATAATCAAGATATATCTCAGCTCTATATCGACCAGGTTCCATTATGAGAAACAGAACTTCATAGACTCCGTTATTGAGATCGAAGACTGTTGGGGCAACTACTGCTGATCCTCGTATATGTATTCGCCAGGAATCACCTCCTGATGTTTTCTCTTCATTATCTCTAGACACAGACTGAATGAAGAATCTGCTAAAACGACCAGCTGGTTGCAAATCCCAAAGCGATATAAAACTCTTAGCACCATCGGTTTGTGTGTTTTTGTCTTTTGAATAATGTTCTCCCCACACCGTATTATTCACGCAAGACACGAGAAGACTTCTCCAGTTCGTTCTTGCATTTTGAATTCGGCACCAATTTTGGATGAATTTCTTTTCTCTTTCTGTTTGAAACTCCTCAGCTTGTAAATATTTTTCGCTTATTTCAACTTTTCTATCAGCTTTTTTGAGATATTGTTTAAGTACCTCACCGTCTCTTTTTGACTCAACTGTGTGAGCTTCAACTTCCGTAACGAGTCGCCTTGAAAATACGTTCTCCACAGATAGACCGCGCCAGTATTTGCTTATAAATATGATAACAACCATGGTTTGAATGCAAAATAAAAATAAAAAACATTTTTGTTGAGTAATATATGTCTTCATCTGATATAAAACAATAATAACTAAACAAAGAACATCACTGAAGAAGATCGTGTAAGACAAGTGGTATATTGTGGATGAAAGGTCAACATTACCGGTCAAAATCAAGCCTTTGTTACCAGTAAAACGCTTCCAAAGAATCTGTTTACGGATAGGACAAAGAAACAGAACAAGACTCAAGCTAAAATGTTACTGTTTGCCTTCCTTTTTGAATCAACAACCAGTACTCGCTAATAAACGTTACAATTTTACATTATGAAGCCCTGAACTGAACTAACAACATCTGCATGGGCTGATTCAGTAAAGTCATGCAGGGCGGCGTATACGTATAAGTTGGGAGAATCACAGGCACCCCAAGCACAGCAATAGAGTGCTTATCAGCTTCGAATTACAGCGATCAACGGTGAAAATTCAAATTCTTTAAATTGCAGTTTATATGAA
>OCZR010388662.1:0-11926 GCA_900234385.1 Anemonia viridis | reverse complement strand
GATTATAAACATCCCCAGGTGAAACTCAACTATAGCAAGTATCCCTAGCTATAACACCATGACTTCGCATCAAAACAATCTATTCTTTTACTGCAATTTTCATAAACATGCGAACTCTGCAGTTGCGAGTTACTCGTTGGAATTTGCTTTTTCACTGCTGCCAGTCAAAAATATGAAAGGTGCCGACTGATTATCATTGATTGACGGAAGCGAAAAACCAAATTTCAGCGTGCAGCTCGCAGTCACGGAGATCACATGTTTGTGAAAATAGCAGTAACACTAATTATTATGGTCGCCAGAGGGGATAAAATAGCAGCAACACTAATTACATCACAATAAAATTTGGTTTGTGAGATGTGTAAATTGAGAGCAACTAACTAAATATTACACTCCACTACTTTACCAAACAGTGTACTATTTATCTACTCATTGTTTCATTAGAAACACTGACGTAATTTTCACTAGTTTTCATACTATTTTCTACCATAAATATTACACTTGAATATCCCAAACGAAAGGAGGTTTGGCGTAAATTTCTAACATATTCTCGACAATGTAAAAAAGCTTTGCCTTCATCATGGAACCCAGAAGGGAAATAGGGCAATGTATCCTACTAATTCTAATGCATACGTAAGTTGGAATATTTTTAGTAAAGGGAAAATGTCACTGATTTTGCTTTTATTGGATGCATTCTGGCCTAGCTTGGGTAGAGTGATCACCGGTTAACGCAATACAAGATACTTTTGAAGCAAAAACAGGCCTAGGGCTTCAAAATCAAAATAATGGTGAAACAGACCGAAGAAGACCGAAGAAAATCGAGGAGGTCTGGGTACGAGGAAAGGATTCTTTTGCGCATGTCAATCATGAATGCGGGTCAAGTAGATCAATCGCAGATTTGAATTTTTTCAACTATTGACATTGTTTTAACGTTACCATAGCGACGTCATATATATGGTCGCTATGGTAACGTTAATTGGAAAGCTATCGATTAATGTTTGATGTTTTTCCGATCGTTTGACTCTTTTAATCAGGAAGCGTTAGCTCAGGGTCGATAAAACCAATTTTCCAACTTTCCTAAAAATTCATTAATTTTAAAAAAGTAATTGCCTCACTAACTCGTTCAAAGAAAATTTGTCTAAGGTTTTATATTTGTATATTAAATGAGGCAGTTACTGTTTTTTGTATTTCGTTATTCAGAAAACTCAGGAAAATATTGTGACTTCAACTTTGGGAAAAACAGCTAGCTGTGCAATGATAGGTACTAGGCTATTTTTCATTTTGACATTAATTTTTATGTAATTTTTCTTTGCATTACTCAGTTTATGCAGATGGCCTTTTTAAAACATTACACTTAAAATAATGAATTTATACAACCATCTAAAATGAAATATGTTGAAAGCTATATCACTTATCAAATTTAAATCAGCTAATCTAGGATTGAAGTGAGGAAGTCCCAAGCCTTTTCAAGTCGTGTCGCTGTATTTATATTGCTTTATTTTCGGCAAGAAAGCTGCCCTTTCTGTTGATCAGAATTGATAATGTCTCAACAATAAACAAAAAGCCTTGAAATTTTATAATTACGGATGTGCAAACTAAATAGTTTTTCTTTCAACTCGTATCCCCTTTTCATTTCCATCTTTCAAAACGACTGTTCTAAAGACGCGGAAACGTTCTCGACATCCAAATATCCTTCCAAGCTAAAAACAACTTTAATAAAGCAATTCCTTACGGACGTTCACTACTCTAATGACTGAGAAAGAGTGTTTTTAGTTGTTGTTTTAGGCAGTTATTAATCTGAGCAAGCTGTCTCCACCAAAATTAATTCAAGAATTCATTTATTAAAATTCTGACAAACTAATTGCTCGCTCAGTGACAGTAACCATTTATCGTTTTGTCCATTCTATTAATAATTCTCGATTCAATATCAATCAGTATTTGCTGTTTCAATATTCTGTCAAATTGGTTTTGTTTCTTCAAGTTGGTCACGATAAAATAAAAATGACGAAAATGAATTATGGAAACTCTTGACTGTATTGACTAGAAGCTGAAGAATCTTTCAAACGGCAAAAAAATTAATCACAAAGTGTTTTTTTGGCTCAGTGTTTTTGACCAAGGAAAACCTGATTACCAGAAGTAATATATAGCAGGCTGTGAGTATTGTTGAAAAAAACCCCCGAGTATTAATCTAGTTGACGTTATATTCTACGCTTTTCTTCTTTGTTGTGCAAAGTTCTAATAAATAATAATACAAACACTTCTATATAGGTTCAATAAAAACAATAAAGTGGATATAGAGGAAGCTCGTTTTGATCGTTTTTTTAATTTTTGTGACTATTGTCATAACACTAGCCCTCCTAATGGTGTTTTCGTTGATTCGTGTGCAGGACTTAGGGTTTTTTAATCAATATGTAAAGCAAATTATTGAAAATATGGTTTTTTTTTATCTGTACAGACTGAACTGATATTCAAGTTCTAAGTAGTCTTTTGTAAAGAACTACTTTTAGTCCTCTTCGTATCACAGGAAGGAATCGTCACAGCTTTCATTCATTTCTGGAAATTCTCTTGTTTTTAATCTAAGGAAAATCCGGGGGATTTTTTTGTGGTCAAGTGTTTTTTCAGTAAATCTAAGGCTAAGCGCGAGGTAGTTATTGGCTCACACAGGCGCGGGCTTTGTTGTTTATATTATGTTGGGTTTGCTTTCATTTCCATCGCCTTGCATCTTGCAGGAGGCACAAATAAGAAAACTCATTAGGGATAATATACAGAACTCTGGACACATGCTGTCGTCAAACAATGTCACCGCTCAACCGTCTGAGCCTATACAAGTCACTGGAGCCAAAATTAGACCCATTCAGCAAGAACATACTTATGAAATAACTGTATATAATGTATAAGAGATATTGTTATTTATAAGCAATGTCCAAGGGATTTTCGGCGTCCTTCATTGGGTTTCCCGCCCACGATGTCAGTCGATTCTGGCACACTATTCAACCCGGTACACTGTGCTGCGAGACTCGTTCGCTTTACTAAAGTAATTCTGTCATTTCTTTCTGAAGAAGGAAGCTGAGGTACTGGGATACAAATGTCTTGTCCATTGTATTCTTCCATGTTTTCACTTTCTTCCTTCCCATGATCGTTCATTATGGTTAGGAATTCCTCAAGGTCGTAAAGCGAGCTCCCTCCGCTTGAATCGTTCCTTGAAAGTGCCGAAGGCGTGCAATTTCCTCGGTCCGAAACACTAGATAATCTCCGGCGCAGAGGTGAATCGTCAGAATTGAGTACACTTAGAAATTCTCCCAAGTCATAGAGGGATTTCCCGCCGCCAGAATCGTGTCGAGAGACCGGTGATGGTGAAGCAATTGAGCTGCGCTCACTACTCGTACTTTTTGCTGAAGATAAGTTCGAGTGAATCCTTTTCCTGGTAGGATCGTTGAGAATGGTCAGTAACTCGCTCAGTTCTGATACAGAGCTTCGTTTTCTAGCCAAGGCGCCCTCAACAGGCACAGCTAGAAAAACGTCTTCAACACTGCCATTTCCAAACTCATCCTCAGAGACGTTTATCATGATAGAACTCTGCGAAATACTCGATGCTTTCCTGCCGCGATTTTGACTTGCGATGGTCGTCGATTGAGACTGACTCGCGTACATTGATAAAAACTCTCGTAAATCATATATAGAAAGTGAACGATTTTTGTTCGGCTGGGCGCCCGATACAGTGCCTGTTTCATCTTTTTCTAGCTGGTCTTCCATAAGTCCAGGGCTTACGATTGGCTTACCGGTTTTCCTGTCTTCCGTTTGACCACTACTTTGTTTTCCGTCAGATTCCCTTTGAAGGATGCCCAAAAACTCTTGTAAATCGTATATCGAATCTCGTTTGAACTTGAATTTCGATGGCAGTGTGGGAGACAAAAGTGGTGTGTTTGGCGCGGGTAATGTCCCTGAGTCATGCACCATCTGACCTGTCGGCACGGCCTTAGGTAGTCCTAAAAACTCCTCTAAATTATAAACGGAATTTTTTCTGGGTTCACCTTGCTCGGAACCCGCATTTATCGGCAGTTTTAGCGAAGGTCGTGTCTGGCTGGCACCGCCTTCAGTGTTCGCGTATTCTTCATTTTGACTCCCGCGCGATAGAGACAAGAACTCCATTAAATCGTAAGCAGACGACCTCCGTGAAGTAGATGTTGTACTTTCGCTGTCTACCGGGCTGAGAAAGGGAGCATTCCCATTTTTTTTGCGGCTGACATCAGAATTGGCGGGAATTTCACTACCGTGCCGGGAGGGATCTTTGGTTTTGGGTGCAGTAAGATTTAACTGACTTAAAAATTCCAGTAAATCATAAGTAGATCCCCGTCTATTCCCGGGCTCGACAAGACGCGGTACTAAAAGAGATTCAGCACTACCTGAACTGTTGTTGGTCTGTTGACTGTTAATGGTGACCGACGCGGGCTGCTCACCGAACGAGGACATCTTAAGGAACTCTTTCAGGTCGTACACGGAGGAAGACCTATTTTCGCGCTTACTCGAGTCTGAAGGGTTCGATAATTTGTCGTCTGTGTTGAGCATCGATAGAATTTGCTGCAGATCGTACAATGAGTCTCTTTTTGTTCTCGATTCAGGAGGCCTCAGAAACCCATCCCTGCTCGGCTGATGCGGTCGAAATGAAGAGGTCGCACGACTCGAAAGTCTCTCATTCTTCGGGCACATTTTACCGTCGACTCTCAACTGATTTTCTGTTTTGATTTTGTCTCTAATGGGCAATTTCTTTCTCGTTGAAACAATTGAAGTCTTTTTAACACGCTGTGGAGCAATAGTGTTATTTATGTCTCCGAGAGACTGCCGTCCTTCGCGTGGAGATAAATTGTCGTCGCTCACCAAATGCACAACCGGCGTGCAAGGGCTGCTGTGTGACAAGACATCTCCTTTCGTGTTAACTTTATGTTTAAATTCCGTCTTTCTGGCGAAACTCTTTCCTTTTCCATTTCTCGGTGATCTCGGACTTTCTTGATCTTTCGGCGAAATATTTACTGGTATATCAAATTGTAACCGTCCATTTATACTATCAGATCCAGGAGAAGAAGCAGCAATCGAATCAATATCCGCGCGTCCTTTTGATGCTACTTTAGATTCTCTTACTGGTGAATTGTACTTTTTTCTAGTTGAAGACAGCTCGGGGGAAGACTTTGCAAGACGTCTTCCTCGATGAAGTTTTTGAGGTTCTGCTGCTATAAGACTTGCTCGCCGTGAACTGCGATCAACTTGTCGAGCGTTAAGTAACGATGTTGTTTTGATATGATCCAGATTACGCTCCCCAAACGTATCTGTTTCCAAACGCGAAATTGTACAGCCGTGAGTGTCACTTTTGACCAGATGCGAATCTCTTATATAATCGGAAGAATCACTTGTAGTATTTTCCTCTAATTTTCTTTTTTCATCTGCTCTTCTTTTTTCAACCAGCTGGATATCAGACTGCGATGAATAAAGTTTTTGTTTTGGTAGAAAATCGCTCGAAAATCGCCGAGAATCGACAGATGAGTCTTGATAGTTCTCCGAGCAAACGACACTATCGGATATTCCTCTTGATTCTTCCTGACTTTCTCTTTGTGGTTTTGTTGTGTTTAAAGACGAGTCGACGCGAATGATCGGAGGCAAACGAACCAGTCCGTGTCCTTCTCGATTAAAGTCAATTACATAAGAAGAATCGGATTCTGTTTCTTCATGGAGATCTTGCGTGTCTTTTAAGGAGTCTTTTCGAATTGGAGGTAGCTTCGAATAAGACTGATCACCAAACATAGACGCCATTGCAATTAAAAAAGTTCAAATACGTTACACTCGTCGATGAGATCCGTTTACTCGAGCCGAGTGTTAAAACGAACATTTCAATGTGAACATCCAATCGTCGATTCAATTCCCGTTGTAGTTTACATAAAATGAAGCTCCTGTGCTGGTCGTCATGGCGAGTTTGTAGATGACACAAGTGTACCTGACAACTGACCCACGTCTCTCTCTTACTACTAGGATACTGGACTGCATAATCTTGCATACATTATTGCTGGATGTTACTAACAAACAGTCTCGCTAGTGCACTGTTTTATATATTCGAGATTGGCGCTGTCCGTAGCCGGATGTGTTGTAGATTAACAAAATTGCTCGATGGAATATTAATTTTTGGAAGAAACGTTTCCCTAAATAAATCACTTCTAATTTCCCCAAAACAATCCAACATGAAAACCTAATTAAACAAGTAGCAAGGAAAATCCCCGAATAAGTATAAATATGAAAAATGACACTCAAGGAAAAGGAAGGAGTGTTTTTTCATCATTGTAGTGACGTCACACGCCTCTCGCCATATAAGGACATCGAGCCACAACAAGCGAGAGTTCTCATTCTAAGACTTTGCTTTGAAGATATTCTGTCTAATCACAAGTATCTGAAGTGTACCTAAAGAAATACGATATACTAGAGGCGAGTGATAGACTTGTTGGGAAGATGAGAAGGGGACTGATCGTATTGAGTAGAGATAGTTAGTTGGGGCGCACTTTGTCCCTGATCTATCCATATTGCATTCACTGTAATCAGCGAGAGACAGGTGGTCCTAAAACTCCTCTACCTTAGCAACTACACGTTACCTTAATGGATTAGAGATTCAGAGATTGAACAAGACAGAAGTATTTTTAGTAGAAAAAAAAATGAATTAAATTAGATGAGAAGTATGAATTTAAACAAGACTGAAAATCAGAGTATAGCACTGAAAAAACTAAAACATTATAAATTGTTGAATTAAAAGAAAATTTTAATTAAATATTGTGCGATTTTCCGATGTAGACTGTTTTTAAAATGTTAGTCTTTTTTAAGGTACTTATTTGATGGTTTCCTGCTATTATATTCAGAGAATTAAATGTGGTAAGACTGAAATGCAGGGCAATTGTGTTTTATGGAACAGAAGCCACGCTAACACTTGTAACCTGAAACATTTATTTCATCTTAGTTTTAAGCTAATTTTTGCCTTTATAAATTGTAAATAAATTTATTTTCTCTTGGACCCGAATTCAAAATTATTTGCTTCAACGTTAGAAAAAGATAATCTGGTCTTTCTGTTTGTCTTTTTTTCGGAGCAAAATTACTGGGCAGGTGTTGGTCATTGTTGGAGTTATTTTAATAAGTGTTCGATGATGGCTGAAGAATTAGCTAGGTTGGAGACAAGAGTATGTAGGGGCTCATACTTTGAAGACTATTTGATCTTGATCAGGTCCAGCTCGTATCCGTTCTACTCTCCGGACTTTTATACTGACAAAAGAGAGTCGAACTATTTACTGGAGTCCTTCTCAAAAAGCGTACTCACTTCTCATGATATAAAGATTAGAGGCTTTTAGAGTAGGCTTGTGCTATCATTTATCCAAACCTTTAAAATCTGTCTTTCTTTTAAAACTATAATGTAAATATTTTCTTAATGGGAAGGTGGCAAAAAGGCCTTAAAGTGCGAAACCGGAGCCGTTGTAGATACGAAATAAATGCGCCGTTAGATACTGAGTTGACATTTGTCATTACAAGTAATATCCATTGTTAGCTATACCACATGAATGAAGCTATGCAATACACAGTCGTTCTTGTCAAACAGGTTTTTCTATGAAAGTGTCACGTGACCTTTTTTTTTTAATTCGATAGACTTTTATATACCGAACTTTATAATAAGTCCCAATAAACAAAGAGTAATAATTATGAATAATTATAAATACGTTATCTACGGTAAAATGCTTGCTGGTTAGGTTATCACATGATATTTCTTTTGGTCTTGAAGTCCAAATATTTGTATGCTGAACAAAATAAATAAGGTTTACGATTAAAAAAAATGGTTTTGTCTTTTAAAGAAAAAATATTGAAAGTGTAATTACAAATTCCTTTATGAGTTTAATTCTTGTGAAGAAAGCAAAATGAAAAAATACGGCCAAAACAGCTGGTTCAAAAAGAAAATATTATCTAAAAAAATTCAAAAAAACTAAATAACTCGTATAATAATCAGCTTATTCCGTATTGCCTGAAGCAAAATGTTCGGATGTTGCAGTTGTGTTCTAATAACTTTGTTTCATTTATATACAGAATGAACAGCTGAGAAAACCTAAGGTAGTTGAATGTTTATCTAGGATTACTTCATTTGCATAATGTGGGCATATCTGAAGGCTGTCTAGGAAGAATCGTGCTGCCCATCACACAGCCAACCCAATGAATTATTCCACCAATATCTTCCTACGCTGATAATAGAAGATCCTCAAGAAGAATTTTTTTCTGAATGGAAGTGGCACTTAGATTAACATACTATACAGACGTATTCAAAGCTCTAAAAGTTCAACTTGTTGTATCGGTCGATCATAAATATAATACATTAATGAAATATAATCCCCCCACATAATTGTTTTGTTCATAATCTTCTAAAGCTATAGAGGATTTCCCTCACAGTCATGTTTCAAGGCAAACCAATACAAATTTTTGAGAAATAAATTCTTTTGTCATGCAAAAAAAATACTGCATTGTTCGCGCCGTGGAAAAACCTTTATAGCATATGGCACATCGCATCGATCGATTTGATTGTATTCTAGAAGGGGCAACAGAAACAGTGACTGCTTGACATGATTCGCACTTAGAAATTAATTAAATATATATTAGACTAATATATATCCACTGTTTGTTGAATAATATTCTTTATATTATCACAAGATTTTCATCATTTCCCGCAGTACTGATATATTTTGAACTTACACAATTTCCGTCTTTATTTCACTAATTATTTTATTCTTTCTTGTAAATTAGCTTTCGGTATCCCGTGTAAGTTCTCGGCTTTCTCCCACGCTTATAATGACGGACAAGAATAAGGAATAAAAGTGACCTCATCTTAGTTTTCCGGCAGCAAAAAAGCCGCGCCTCGCACTATCTAATGAGAACGATAGAACTGTTTTCAATTTTTGCCTTCATTTCCTTGTGTGTAGACAAAACAAATCCTAGTTGTCAATTTATGGAGGTTACAGAATCTAATAGCAGGCTTAAGAGCTTTGCTAAGATACCCACAGACTTGTTTTCATTTCTCTCTCAAACATGAACAAATTGCTATCAGAGTTATTAGCGTCTCTTGTTTTACCAGTAAAGATGCTTTATAGCACGTAATGGACGCTTTTCGTTAATTTCTTACGCGAAATATTTATCTTTTTGTTCTAGAATTTGCCGATTGTTTTTCGAAATTCACATTCTAAATAAAAAACTAACAAAACCAAAACTAACTTGGGTTTTAGAACAAAACAAAAATATAGGCAAACACAAGAAGAAAGTTTTCAGACTTTTTTCGGCTTGTTTTTGGTGGGGTTTTATTTTCGCATTTCATACTGGCACGTAATACTCCCTAGAGCATCATTTCTTTGTTTAACAGCTGCGTCTGAGAAGATACATCAACATGAATATGGATACAACTCAAACAAAATTTTGTTTCAAGAGAATGACAAGTGGTCGAAATGGGAAAACTTTCCGGTCAAGCCGAGCTGAAGGTTAAAGTTAACAAAGATAAATCATCAAGGATGAGAATAATGTGGACCACTCTAAAGATAAATCATCAAGAAAGTTGGCATCGAAGGCTGTATGAACAATCATTCCCCACGCCTACCCCTCTCGCGCTAGATGGGCTGCGATTTGATTGAATGACCGAGTGATAAAGAAAAGCAATCCAAAACTAAAAGAGCTTAGAATAAACTGATAAGCCAGGAGCAATAAGTATAAAATCCGCCAGAGGATTATGAATATACATGAAAATATACTAGAATCAATCTAAAAAGTCCATTTTGGGATTGAGATTATTTGCCTATGTATACATACGTTTTCGTAGTACTTTCATTAATGGGATTAGCTTTAAGTGGTTAATAGTCTCGTAAACAAAGCCCAGACCTCACAAAAATACAGTCGAAGCTCTCTTTGCGCCGGTCCACTCTCGTTAGTGACCAACTTTAGTTACCGCCAGGATAAGAATATGCATATACTTATTATACCTTAGGTTTCCTTTATTAGTAGAGGGTTT
The DNA here is from genome assembly GCA_900234385.1 of Anemonia viridis. Classification (NCBI taxonomy): domain Eukaryota; kingdom Metazoa; phylum Cnidaria; class Anthozoa; order Actiniaria; family Actiniidae; genus Anemonia; species Anemonia viridis. Next base: position 1,875 of record OCZR010388662.1, on the reverse strand, counting down.
TTCCCGCAGCTAGATATATATTTTATCAGATATACAAATACTCTACACGGTTATGAACTGACACCATTGCTTTCCTTGTGAAAATTGTATGCAAATAAGTAATCTTCGAAAAATTCATATTAGTAACATGAAAGGATAAAAAGCTACAGCTGTTTGAAATTAGAAAGATTTGTATGGAAACAACAATCATGTGCTTATCAGCCTCGTTTTCATGTTTATGACATATTTCAAATGCTTATAGCTCTGAAGAATTTTAATATATGACAACAGAACTTTACCAACTTACTAATTTAGACTAGACATGTACATGCTTGGTCTTTCTCGTAATTATTCGATTGCACGTTACGACATCGCGGCCATGTTGGTGGTATATTAAACAAAAAATTTCTCATTAGCATCTTTTGTCAATACCACCAACATGGCCGCCGTGTCCTTGTCTTCTGACTCTCTTGGGATGCTTCCAATCCATCAATAGAAATTTGTATATGAAGTCATTGATCCTTCATGGAGCTCGTTCCCAGTCCTTTACTCTTTTTTTTTTTCATAGTGTCAATGCATCGATTCACACTCCTTTTAATTTCACATATAAAAATTTACTCTATGTAAAGCCACTTTCACCGCCTTGGTGTATGATTAAAAAAGGATAAAAAACAAAAGAAGAAGTCACTAGTTTGTCGGAGTTTAACTCTGCTGAATGATGTATTCTAAAATATAAGCTAGGGCCGCTATAGTTATGCACACTGAGCCGAGTTATTTGAGTCATATATGTACTTACCGAGTATAATGTCCAGTGAAGCATTTTCCAGCCACTGTCAAACTTGATTAAACCCAGGGAAGGAGTAAACTGGCCGAAAACAGCCACATCCAGAGGACAAGAGTTGTATTCAAAGTTCCCGCTCTTTTCCCGCCGACATGAGCCTGCTGATTACCAGCGGACATGTTATTGGTGGATGCGCTGTATATGTATCCAATATGGCGGCTGACATGGTAAGTTAAAAAGACGGTTTCTCTGATCAATTATCTTTTTATTTAGAACGATTCTTTGTTTATTTACTTGAATAGAAATTCTTACAATAATTTTGGAGGACTTAATTACATATTTAATTGATAAAGCAGCTAATTTATTAAATTTTTCAACGTTTATTCGAGGAATTTCTGCTATGACCCTAATTAGTAAATTGAATCCAAATATAAATCTTGAAAACGTAGATGTCAACATTAGTGGACGGGGATTCGTAGCACAGATATAACATTTTAATATGCTGTAACTTTTGATCTATATTTCAAGGCATTCAAGGGAGATTATTTCATAATTTTAGAGTTGAGGAAACTATTTTCCATTGGTTGAAAAAGTCATCAAAATAAAGCTTATAAACTGTACAATACTTTCAGCTTAATGTATAAGTTTATCTAGTGTTATCTAACTTCTGAGCAGACTTTAAAAGATGCTGAATTGCAAGCCAGCTGTAAGAATAATCTTTGTTGTGTTACTTGGTATATAGTGTTTATAGAAATCACAATAGGACATTTGCATGATGGCTTCATTAACCTCTACTACCAGAATCCCTTTTCACACTTTCTTTTGCTCAGTTCATTAGCACCTTTTGTCGTACTATTCTCAAGAGGAAATACAAATTTGAATAAGAAAGAAAATGTACAAAGCATTCTGGTAGAGAAGGTCAAATGACGCCATGATGCAAACATCCTATTTATAGAAGAAAATATTGCATTACTGACAAATTTGGTCATATTCACAAGTGAATTTGTACCTTAGAAGTATTAAATTCTTATTACTATTATTATTTATCATCATTATTATTATCATTATGATAATGATAATGATGGCTATTATTACTATTATTACTATTACAGGGG
>OCZR010385374.1:0-10784 GCA_900234385.1 Anemonia viridis | reverse complement strand
GATGGATGGATGGATGGATGGATGGATAGATGGATGGGATGGGTGGGTGGGTGGGTGGGTGGATGGATTGTCAAATTGCAGGGGGTGGATTGATGGAAGGACCAATGGATAATCTAAAGTGATGTAATTCAAACAATTCAAATCAAATGATTTTCAAGTCATAGATATCATTACAGTTCAGGGTTTATGATATTCTCGGCCATTAATTGACAGAGAGAAATAAAAAATAAAAATAAAAACCTCGCTGAGGTGTTAAGACACGTCAAGAGAGGGAATACATACTATACAAGGATACAAGACAATAGACCTCATTCTTGGAAATCAAGGAAGTCTGATCATGAATTATAACTAAAGTCGGACTTCTAAAATTTTGAAACCTTCTTATAAAAACTTGTTGTTCTAGCAAACGATTTGCCAATAGAGATTTCTTTACGAGTCAAATCCCTTGGGAAGGATAGGAATTATTGAATTTCTTTCCTGAATTATAGCAACCATCAGACTGCACCGCAATAGTTTTCACATAATACTACCTATACTTTACTATCCCGACTAGATCGCGATTCTTTATATCATAACGATACACTAGAATTAAAATCCAGTACTCTACGTTATATATATTTGCTTGTAGTTTCACTTACCAACTGAAAGAAAACTTTCAAATAAGGCCAAACTTTCTATTTCTTTTGTAGATCTGGACTGTCAGAACTTCTTCCCTAAATTCTTGGAAATCTGTGACGTCACGTCCTTCTTACTCTCCTTATAAGGGAGGGGTAGTGTTCAATTTTTTTCCGCCTTAGTTTTAAGGAGGCTCCGAAAGGTTTTCATAGATACCCATGCACTCATAGAATAACGGAAATGTGCAAGATCATTTTATGCTAAAAATCGTAATATAAAGTGATATACCATATTGAAGTTAGTGAAATGAGGATTTGATTTTTTTAGAAATTATCATGTTTGATGTTGTCATGACAACAATAGATGACTTGCAAATAGGCTTAGAATTTTTATTTGAAAATCTATATCTCGATTTCTTTCTCCCCCTCCATCAAATATTTTGCAGGGTAGTTTCCCGAGATTGGACAAATGACAAAGCAACAAATGTAGTGTAATTATTTATTTGTAGGATTTATTTACAATCATTTTTGAAATTAATTCCATCAGATCACAGTCGCGGCTAGGGGTATGGTTGTGCCAGCTGAGTTGATCACCTTCCTCATTAGTCCTTCGTCAGAGTTGGGTTAGTGTTTACTTAAATGATTAAAGAAGGAAAGGTCATATTTTATGTGTAGAATTATGGAAAATGCTAATCAAAATAGCATGTCAACGTCTAATCCTTCATTCTGGTTGGCTGATGACTAGCTAAGCTGAGATACTGTCGAGATACCAATATACCCAATATTGATTACCCTCTATGATATTTATCAATATTCTTTGTTTTCATATGTGGCATCCTAGCTAATAATATTATGAAAGGTCTCTTTAACTGGAAGCTGGAAATGGTGCATGGCATTACTAGCTAGATAACCAGAGTGGCATCAAAAATTCAAACACAGGTCGGATAATATTTACGTATAAATATCCTTGAAGATAACAAATATTGCGGCACAGGGTTGAAAAAGCCCCTGATGATACCTATTTATCATATTTCATTACTTCCTATATGCCAGTCCCAAATAATGGCTGGTTAACCTTTGCCACATGTGTCACGTCATACATGTCACTTACCTATAATAGCAAACTAGAGACTTTTTAGTCTATTTTTTACAAAATTAATTAAGACCTAAAAACAGTTGTTTAAAAATAGTTAAAAAGTGTGCACACACATGTCTAGTAATCAACAGATTAGATTACAGTACTTGATGACGTTACACGATGTAAGTATCACATGTCACGACATGTATGATTATAATAGCTAGTCTTAATAAACCATAGTGTGATTAGGAACATGTCTTCCTACCGGAATGTACTGCAGCCTTGCAATTGATTCAACAAAGCCTACTGCAAACCTATGTGTAAAACTGACCTATTGACTATTCAAAGCCCTTCATTACAAATAACACTATATTCTTACAGAGTACATATAGTTTAATAGCCTATCTACTGTGGAAAAGCAGCAAATACACTATCTTCAGATGACAAAAATTGTGTGGTTCACAACTGCTTTGGTTGTCTAAATGTTTGACCAAATTTTTTCTCAAGGAATTCTATCACATCATACCTCTTCATTTTTTCTAAAATCTTACAAAAGTCTTTTATTGTGAATTGTTTTGAATCTCCTTCTTTGTCCGGTTTTTCGTAGCAATAGGCTGCCCACTCCAGCAAGATACTGGTTGGGCTCTTTGGAGGCTCTGGCTCAAAGCTTTTGTATGTATTGTAATCAATCCCTAATCCAGAAGCCAAATGTCTCCAGTTTTTAAGAGCTGGAGAACTCTTGTTTAGCATATAGCAGATGGAGCACATCAACTCACTGTGGAGTGGTACTAGTTCCTTCATCTTTCCTGTTGAGAGAGGAAATTTACAGTCATTCTTTACAGTGTTTTACAGTTCTTTACCTAATTCTCTACCTAACTTTAAACGATCAAGAGTACGTATGTGGCACAGTTGGTTAGTTTAATTGCTTAATCTACAGTATCAAACTGTCAAGAAATTCTGTCTTCTCAACAGCCATTTTCACATGAGAATTTCTTTATCTCTCATGCCAGAATGAGCTCAGCTGCCTGTGATAAGTTTTGATTGCATGACCAAAGTCAAAATCCCAATTAAGACCCTGGAGATGGTTACCATTAGATCACAGAATAGACCATTTCACAGATCCCGTAGCTCAACCTCAGATGCATGTAATTATTCTTTAGAATTTGACTACAGTCTGTAGCAATCATGATAACAAATTCACAATTTGTGGTTGATTTCTAAAGAATATATTACACCCGGACGAGGCTTAGGTTGAGCTGTGGGATCTGTGAAATGGTCTATTATGAAAAGCGCTGCATATACTCTGCAGGTATACTGTAATATCAAGAAGCACGTCCTGTGCTTAAAAAGCCTACCTGAACCAATGTCAGTAACAAGATCTATCACATCCATCCTACTAATTTTCTCCATCTTTTCCTTGAATTCCTCAACAGTCAAACCAGGCATTGTGGAGTAAATATAATTAAACAATTCTTCCACTGCATTTGGAGAATTCCCATTTCCAATTTCTTGTAGAATTTCTTTCTTAACTTTAAGCTTTAGTCCAAGATCTCTCCAGCTTTTTAATACTCTGGAATCTTTGTCCAATTTTGTTGTGAGTTCTTCCAATAGGTCTTGGTTTTTGGTTATTTCATTCCTCACATAGTTCTCTCTCTTTTGTGCTGTAACATTAAAGAAAGCATGCATACAGTATATACTCTATTAAAAATACTTTTCAGTTCAGGAATTAATGTTTTTGATATATAGTATTTTTATTTTACCTGGAATAGCATTCTCTATTACTTGAACAGCATCTTTCCTGCTCATTTCACGAAGTAATCCAATGAGTTGATTGACAGTGAGGTTCTCTGTGTGTCTCCAGCTCTTAAAAGACTCAAACAGCAGTTCTGTTGGGCTTTCATTTGTTGTTCGTCTACACTGTGCTTTAATATGAAGAGGTGCTCCAAGCCCACAAGCAAGATGTTCCCAGTTTTCAAGGACTCGACTTTCTTGGTCAAGCTTCAGGCAAATTCCGTCTTCTATTTCTTTACTTGCCAAAATATCTGAAACTATTAATAATAACGTATGCATGTGGGTCTTAGTTTATATCATAGTTGGAGCAGATTTTATATGACTGTGAAAGGCTCATGGTATGTAGCTAGGAACACAGTCATGAAAAAAATTCAGCCAATCAAAAATCTTGAAAACATTATGGTACAGTAAATAGCAAGGCAAACACTCTTCATCTTATCAAATACCTGGAAAAAACATACAGAAACATAGTGTGGACATGATGGTCACTAGTCTCCTTCGCAGCCGTTCTTAGTGTCGGTCTGAAATCCCTCCCCACTAATGACTGCTTACTCAAACCCAACATTCCATTCCCATTGTTTGAATTCAGCCAATCAGAAGGCAGCCCCGTGATAGCTCACCTTGTATTATATCATCTTGTAGATTTCCCACCAAATAAAGTAAACAAAGAGCCGGGAGTTTCTCTTCCTATTAAACAATGGACGAAACTTCAAAAAAAAATTGGGGATAGTTTGTAAAAGAATACTACCTCAACTGTCGCCATTCACTCATGAATATGGCGCGCTCCAGTTCTCGATTTTGGGACTCGAGCTCTGATTGGCTGAGCCCGTGGAATGGAATGTTGGGTTTGAGTAAGCAGCAGTTAGTGGGGAGGGATTTCAGACCGACACTAAGAACGGCTGCGAAGGAGACGAGATGGTCACTGCACTGAACTTCTCACAGCTGTCATCTGCATCTTACAAAACCTGCTCTAATATATGCTTTGATCTGCAATTGTTTCAAAGTTTAAATACATACATAAAGGCTCATTTTGTGACTGCTCACGAGCTTCTTCTTGGCAGTGATGAACTTCATGATGCAGTGAATGTTCTTGTGCTTCTCTTGTGCTCTCAGGATTTTGAACCTCTGTTAAGTTGTTTACAATAGACTCATTACCTTGGCTGATCAAATTATTGCCAGCTTCTGCTATCATATCTTGATCAGATGATGGCTGTGCATGATATATTTTCAACGACCCTAATGATTCCTCCAAACTTTCATTTTCACTGGCAAGATTTCCAGGGTTCTCAGTAAAAGATAATTCCCTTTTCATGCTTTCTGCTGAACTTAATGAAGTTCTTGAACCCTCATTTATGCTACCCTCATTCTTGGAATCTTCTTTAAAATCTGGTCTCTCCAATGCAGTTTTATTTTCCATGCTTATCTCTTTCTTTTCCTTTCTTTCTTCTCCTTTATCTATCTCTTTTTCATTACTTGGTTGTCCACTCTCATATGCAGGATCCCCACAGGTGCTTGAGCTTGGACCACAATATGCTTCATCTTTGCTTACTTTTCCATTGGTTCTTTCTTCTTGTGTGCTACAACCTGGTCTATGTTCTTCCAGCTTATCTGCATTATCCTCAGGTGTTTCTGAATTACTTTTTCTGTGATCCCCCTCTGAAAATCACATCAATATATATACTTTTCAAACTACAGTACAAGCACTGACAACTTCACTTCATGTAAAGTTGGTTTAACTTACAACAATTTAATAATAATTATTATTATTTTATTTATATAGCATGTCCTTTCCTAAAATGTCCAAAAGCTCCCTTTACAAACAAAATTAATACAAAACAGCTAATAAATAATAATAAATCTTTAAATCAATATCAAAAAACTATATTCATCTAATAAAAGACAATAAAATTAATAAAAAGTTTTACGAAACAAATATGTTTTGAGATTACTCTAAAAAAGGTTTAGAGATGACTACATTTAAGCTTAATTTGCAGTGACAAGGCCATATAGACTATTCCAAAATATAGCACTGCATCGATGGAGCAGAAGTAGAGCGCTGTATCCGTAACATCTGAAACTTTTTGTAACCTCAAAGAACTCAATCAACGTTTATGAATCTCGCTTAAGAAAGGATTAGAATATCTAAAAAGACGAATTACACTATGTCGTTTTGTCTTCAATATTAAAATAAGAGACCAAAGAGACAGCTTCCAAACAACATGGAATAACTGAGCTTCTTACCTCGACGTTTCTTGAAAATCTTTTTCTTTATCCATTCCATATTCTCAGCTTGAGTTTTTGCATATCGTAGATCAGGATATTTTCAGATAAACGAAAGAAATCAGAAAATTTGAAGGACTTGATTCTTGGATTTACTTTTCCCGAAGATCCCGGAAGTACTTTAACTGGACTCAGTTCACAACGACCAGATTGCGCAACAGGAAACCCATCGCTTTTTTTTCACATTCTTTAATAAGGAAAACAAGCCCTTAATATTTTCGCATCAGCATAAAAGGTTAATATTACTGAAGCGCAATTAAAAACTTTGCAAAAAATATAATATTTTCCACTCTTTTAATTATATTTTTCGTTTTTAAAACATTTCATTTGGGCTTCCTGTGTCATTGGATCGAACAGCCTCATGGGAAATGGGAATTTATTTAGGAAAATGTAAAAGTTTGCAGAAAAAAGTTTTATTTTGATTCTGAAATTTTGCTCTTAAATACCCTTTTAAAAGCCCCCAAATGGCATAAAGGTAAGAAATACACACCTAGAGGTATTGAGTAGCGTGTAATCCTGTTTTTATTGGCTTCAAAATGATTCTTTCTGTCTTTAAGTCGAGAACAAATGTCGTAGATTTTATTGAAAATGAAATCATTTTGACAGTCGTTTGAGCTAAAAAACAAAGCAAACTTCATTGTTTAAAGACTTTTCAAACCAACGCTGTTGATAACTGGAAGATTTTTGGCTTAAGAGTAAATTTCATTGAACAGAGACTGTAGTTTTATGGGGTTTGAGTGTTTTTCCCCTGGTTTTCATGACCAGACTCTAAAATTCTTTTACCAATATTTACAGATAACATGTAAAGTGGCTAATCACAGATACTGTAGTCATGGGGACAGTGTCATTGCCAAGTGAACAATACAAAAATGAACAAGGTAGGCCAGTGCAGGAAACTACATCTCCAAAAAGTACATTAAAGCTTGAAGGTACAGTATAGCTATTTCTCATTTCCTTCTTAGTTTCATTCTTTTATCTATTTTATTCTTTTATCAGATGCTTCCTTTACTTCATGCCCCTGCCTTACTCTAAGCTTCCCTCCCACCCTTGATCATTCCCTGCTTTACTCATTTCTTTCCTCCCTCTTTTTCTCTCCTTTCTTCACTCCCTTCACTCATATCTTCCCATTCACATTCTTTCACTTTCTTCCCCTTTCTTCCCTTCCTACCTACTTCCATTCATCCCTCCATATTCCCTCCTACCTTTTCTAACTCCCTCAGACTTTTCCTCTTCCTTTCCATTATACATGTACAACTGTACTCCCTTCTTTCCACTTTCCATCCCAGAATAACTAGAATTCTTTCTTCTCTCATTCCTATCTCATTCCCTTCTTTTTTCATTCTTTCCTTCATTTTACTGTTTCTTTCTTCCATTCTTATCATCCATTTTTACTCTAACAAACACACTAATCTCCATTCCTCCTTAACCAGATCTAGATTTGAAGAAATTGCTTCCAGAAGGTAGTACACTTTCTTTCAAAATTGCACAGATGTTAAATCGTGACAATAACCGTATCATCCGCAACTGGAGACACTTAGCAGAATCATTAGGAGTACCAGGAGATGTCTGTCTGTCATTCACGTGTGATCAAGAACACAGTCCCACCGAAGACCTCTTTGGTTACTTAAAAACTTGGAGACCTGACATGACAATTAAGGATCTAAAATATCCATTAAAGAAGATGAGTAGAAATGATTTGGTTCAATTTCTGGAAAGAACAGGTATAGCATTAATACTGCATGGCTTGAAAATATAGCAGCTGGTCATTACAGTCACTGATGACTGACAATGACTAGCAAAACTAAATTGAGCTTGGTAATACCTTGTTTCTGGGTCAATTTTACTGGTCAAATTGGCTGCCATGGCCAAAGATTTGACCCGAAAACTAGACCTTCCAGCTCAAACCCTGAGTACTGTATGTGTTGGAGAGTATTGTGGGCAAGAAATTTGTAATGAGTAATTTTTCTTTATACCAGTATTCACATCTTAATAATAAATAATAATAATCTTTATCGAGGAAACTTTTTCATTAAAAATGATTTTCAAAAAGGACTTCAAAAACATCAAACGAACAAATCAATAAATATATAAATAAATACACTTAATTTAAAAAATAATGTTATTAATTACATGTAATATTTATTTTATTCTTCACAGGGATTCCTAATAATAGCAAAATATGTGATCATCCAGACATCGTCGATGTATTCACAGAAAAGCTTGATATCCAATCAAGAACTCTTAGCTGGTTGCAGCTGGCTAAAAACTGTGGAATTCCAAAGAAAATATATATGAAATTCGGGAAACCTAAACTTGGTCCGACGTCACAACTGTTCCTTCACATCAGACTCAGTTACAGTTTTGAAAAACTTTCTGTTGGAGAGCTGAGGAAACATATTGAAGACATGGATAGATTTGACGTTGTTAGGGTTTTGCAGCAACGTGGAGTTAAAGGTAAGTTCCTCAATAATAATTATTGCCGGTACTTATAACGAGCAAATTAGCATGTGTATATGTGTATGTGTATCACAAATTACAGTCAACTCAACTACATGTAAAGTACAACCAATTCGCCTAGGTATAAATGCGTAGGCAAGTTGGTCCGTAGGTGAGTTGACTGGATACCTGTATCCCTACCGATTATATTCAGGCTAATTCCTGGCTAATTGCAAGATCCAAGGCCGAATTCAAACATCAATAATTTTCTCACAAGTTGAACCTAATGATATATCAAAGAAGACTACCTGATTATCCATTGTTTAATTTGAATGAGTTCGGCTAATATTTGAATAATAAAACAGCTTTTTCCATGGTGCTTCCTAAGTGCTCTATTACTGAATCGAGGAGGGAAAAAGCAGTTTCATTTGTTTTATTACTGTATATACTGTAGAAAGGAAAAATATCTGTTTTCATTGCTGTTTTCTTACATTTCTCCATTCACTAATAAAGCACAGTTCTTAACCAATCAACATGCACATACTATCCATACTATCCAACTATACATGTACATATGAAGTGTTCTTTCTCAAGCTCCTATCTTATTCAGTTCCTGTCAGGTGAAATGAGGTAATGCCAAACATTTGTATCAGTACACCAACATTTTGTATTTCATTTATTAAGATGATGCCTTGGTAAAAGATGTGTTCAAAGCAGATACCCAAATTTTAGAGGAAACTAGCGAATTGCTGGACAAAGATCTGCGGTCCACCAACAATTGGAGAAACCTTGCCGTGAGATTAGGCATTCCTGATCATACATATGAAGATTTTGATACAGCCAAGAGCAATAATAAGAACCCAACCATGTTACTTTTGAACTGGTTGGCAGTCAGTCAATCCAACCTGAAAGCAGTTGAGTTTATTGAACATCTAAGGAACATCCAAAGAAATGATGTGGTTGAAGAACTACAGAAAGAAATGCCTGCAGGTAAATGTTTGGGGAGGTTTTGAAATATATACAATATATCTGGGGTAGCCGGTCTGGAAGAGTGGTGAAGTTAAACTAGTGTGTTGCCACCAGTGTTGCAAGAAAAGTCTCAAAGGGGTCAGTTACACGGCACAATTTTGTCCTGAAACTTGCCTTGCAACACTGTAACTGGGCTTTTACATTTTGCTTTGCTTTACTGTATTTTCAGCCTTACAAAGAGCACAAGTTCAAAACACTATAGATGAGCAATCTGTGGTAACATGTCAAGGGTCATTCTTACAGGGCAGTTCAGTTGTGTCTGACTGCTTATCCCACAACGACACAGTCAATTTCAGCTCTCTCAGTATAGAACATGCACATGACCTACTAGTCATGCAACTTCCTTCAGAGGTCTATAACAAAGTCTGTGCACGGCTTGATGCTGAAGATTCTTTCTTCCATGACTATCGTATGTTGGCTGAAAAACTTGGTGTTAGCAATGATGAGATCCGAATTCTTGGACAGAAAAAATCAAAGCCCACCCACTCCCTTTTGATTGATTATAAATTGAAAATAAAGCAATTCCTCGAGATCTTGAAGCAAATCGAGAGAGAAGATGTGATGGAGATTATAGAGGCATTGATGGACAAGGAATCTTTTAGTGATTCTGGAAAAACTGCCCAGTCTGACAGTCTTCTCGTGGACTAACTGTAAAACAACTGGAAAATATTTTGGCTACATTAATGAAGATTCATAGCATTGGCCAGGTACTGTTACAAGTGTATCTATACACTTCTAGACCCATAAAACATTTCAATGTGGCTCAAATTTGAAGGACGCTTTGCATAAAAACTATATTTTTCATGTGAAGTGAAGGAAACCAAGCTGTTGTATCTATTCAAAATTATGTCCCTCAAACTCAAGAATAAGAAACCAACAGCCTGGTCACGCCGTGCATCGCAGAGGTGATGCTACAAGTTGCTGTAATAATTCAATAATTGTATTTTTAGTTCAGACATTAGCTGTATTCCTTGTATCCTTCATATTATTTCAAATCCAATGTGGAAAGGGGTGGGTATCTGGTATTGTGAGATTTGCCCACAGGTTGATGCTGCACAATAGGACTCAGGGTCCCCTTCAAAGTACATTGCACCAATTCTAATCCCCTTAAAATTCCCAGACACTGAGGGTGGTCACTGCCAGGTTTCTTTACATCCTCAGTCGTGGTTCTTTTATGTCCCTCCCATGCAGGGTTAGGAGAGTGTGGAGCCACGTGAAGGTCTAACCATTTGTCTCAGTTATTTTAAGACCCAGAGTGTTGGTCCATCAGCCAGGGCTTGAACCCATGAACCTCCCACACGAAAGTCTGGTGCTCCACCATCTGAGCCAAATGGGTGGCGGTTAAAAAATCTTAATACATTCCATAAGCAGCACTCCCTGTAAGGGGCTCTTCGGTGGAGTTTACTCGACGATAGATAAACTGAAATGAAGAATTAAGCCTGGTTCACACTAGTGTCGTAATCATAATATTGTAAGCAGCATACACAGACTCAGTAGCATACTGCTCATTAACAGTACTTGTCTTTGTTCACACCTAGGTGACAAATGCGATACCG
>OCZR010384596.1:0-21334 GCA_900234385.1 Anemonia viridis | reverse complement strand
CACTTTATTTTATATAATAATGCAAAATAAAACATAGTAATAAAACTAATGTATACGATTAACGCCATTACGAAAATATATATACATTATATATATAATATACCAAGAATTATAAGTTATAAACTAGCTTAAAGAGAAATGCCTTGAGAAAGTGTATGCTTTTTGGAAGCATGTACATCAACAGGATCCTGAAAGCGATTCGGCCTTAATGACCAGAACGTACAATTAAAAAAAATGATAAAAATAAAAATAAGTATGCAACGCAGAGTAACCAAAATGTCAAAATCTAATGAAAACATTCTTAGATAAAGATTAATAGAATCATACGATATTATCAACAACAAAAATTTGTATTTCGTGACTTTTTTACTTCGATTACATACTCTTGAAACAGTTACTTCCAAGATATCAAAAATATCAAGAAATGTCTGTTGAGAAAGAAATGATGCTGAAGAGAATCAACATATGGTCTGGTCTGAAATGAAAAATATGCAGCCAAAGTAAAAGGCCACTGAGGTCTGACTTTATTTGTAATTGTTCTTTCAGTTTTTTCTAACTTTTTTGCTGAAAAGCTATTTCAGTAACACTGGCACAGTTGTTCCCATCTTGGTTGACCAGCCCCACCGACCACAGTCAATAAAGATGGTTATCAGTGAAATCTGTGCTTAACTCTTTGACCATAAATCTGAGATTTACAATTGGCAACACATACAACAACACACTGACCCACGTATACGGTTTTGGTTGTCTTAATTGACGTAGAAACTCATTCTCTTTCATATGAAGTCTAGCCAAGATTACACCCTCCAATACTCATTCATTATTTTAAATGTTTTTGCTCCTGGATGAATGGAAAAATGGGATTAAATTTTAGTGACATGAAAGGAAGAGCAGCCTTTTCAGTTGCACGCAAGGTCCAAGCTCTAAACCACATTAACTCATTGTCTTGTGATAATAGCAAGGGCGTACGGTATTTACAACCGTTGGGATAGCATCTTCAAGAGCAACATGACAATTCCTTTAATTGGATCAAACTTGACCAACAATTTTCTTGCCACCTCAAAGGTTATTCTAAAACCCTCAAGATGTAGCAAAATGTATATGAAGGTTATTATGGTATTTGTACTACTTTGTGCCATTTTTGTCACATCGAATCAGCATTATTAAAGACTTATTAACTAGATAATCTTGATCATGGTTTCAGTTTCATTAGCACACCTGAAGTGCATGTAGAGAGGACTGACCAATGATACATGCTCACATGCAGGAAGTAGCTTAAAGAAGGAATAAGGGGATCTTGATCTTGCCATAAATACCTTGAAACTAATCAAGTTAATACTACTATAATTCATACTACTTAATTACATTATGGTGTACCTTTTCAGAAATGACAAACTCTTTCTGGAAAGTTACTAATGATAATCATAATAACTGATGATAATATTGATAATGATAATGATAATGATAACAACAATAAAAATAATAATAATGATAATGATAGTAATAATGATAATAATGATGATAATAATGATGATAATGATGGAGAAAATAATGATAATAATAATGATAATAATGATAATAATAATGATAATGATAATAATGATGATGATGATAATAATGATAATGATGATGATGATGATAACTTTATTTAGTTATAAGGTAACGAATTTATCTACGATAATTTTTAATTGGGCTTGGGTAAACTTATTACAATACAATATAATATACACCTAGAAAAAAAGAACATTTGTAGTAATAGGAATGAATTAAAATGACAAAAGAAGAACAGTGAAGCTGCCATCTGAAGACAAAAGAAAGAGTTCAGCTTCAGTGATCTTTTATCATTTCAATTTATTCCTATCCCACTAAACTACAAATGTTCTTTTTTCCTATGACAACGTTCTTGCAACTAGGTGTATATCTACAGTAAAAGTAGAAATAAATCAGTAAAACGAATAAAACAAAGTAATGTAATGTGAAAGAATTGAAAAATATCAAAAATCTAAGAAGAATTGATCATCATAATCTAGATGGCTTTGAACTTAAAACAACAATATTCAAAATTAGCCAACGAACTAGTAATTAAAGAGCATCATCTAGAGCCGGTTTGAAATACGAATCGCTAGATACTAGGAAAGGGCTCGAGATTGAGTATCAGTGGTGGCCGGTTGTCAGAGAAAGAGAAATTGACAAAAAATTATAAAGAATCAACAATGGTATTCAGAAATACAAAAAAAATGTTCAGTGCACTATTACATTTAGAAATAATAAACAATCATACAAGGTTTCTGGCTGAAATCTGAGAGTCAGTGAAGCTCTTGAGTTAGCATTCAGTTTGGGAGCAAACACTACTGGACCAAGAATCATTGAACTCCAAGCCTTCATGTAGAGTTATTTGTCAAGAACACTAGAAGCAATAGAAGACATCCTTAAAAATTTTCTAAATAGAAAGAGGATTTTTAAGTACTGAACAATGTGTACCATTATATTGTTATTCATTACCAATTTTTATTTATCCTTGATTGTATCTACTAGAGTAACTTGCGTTCTCTGAAAAAATACAGTGAACAAAACTAAGGAATAACATATAAATTACAAATTGTTAGAAGAATAGAAAGAATAGGAAAGAAGAATAGAAAGCCTATTGGCATACACTGATAAACCCTTGGTTAAAAATAGTGCAGGATGGACAACTAAAAACAGTTTCTGGACTTACAGGATTGCCTGGTTCAACAAACCAATAAAACCAAGTGTTGTAATCCTTAACTTGCTCTCAGGTGGTTTTTGCCGCTAGCTGAGACAAAAGTGGTACGTTCAAGATATGCAGGATTTTTTTAATATGAAGAAGAAACACTTTGTGGAGTACTTCATAAATTGAGTGATATATTTTCTTAAAAACGGCAGCCCTATCGTTTGCGATTGTAACACTTTTATAGCTACAAAAACTGTGCCAGTCGTCCGGTGATTGAATTGGAGTTTGGGAAGTGTCGATTCATCGTAAAAACCGAGTAAAATAAGTGTAAAACCACCAACACGGAAAAGGGACAAAAACTAAGAAATATTATTGCTTTAATGCTAGAGATGGGAAGAGGGTGGGAATCCTTGACCATGACAGCGGTGAGCCGGAGGCCATATACATCTCTCCATATACAAATCTGGTTTGGACTCAGTTAAAGCCCAATAGTATAGCGGGCCTATTTTCCCCATTTCTATAACGTATACACTCAACCGTATAACATAGACAAACAGTGTCCAGCTTTTGGGAAATATTTCTTGCTTTTTAGCCCCAAAACTATTTAAGAGGGTATAAACGTAGGATTGAAAATTAGGATTGAATAATGCATGTACGTATCACATTATGGTCTGGGTATGATAGAATCTCTTGAGTCTGGGATCAAACGCTATCTTCTTCTCCTCCTACTATTTCACGTTCCAAAATACAAAAATCTTGAGTAGACTAAGTTCTTATGCAGTCAGAAAACTTAAGAAGCCTCAGTCAGTACCTCAATAAAAACTTAAATTGTTTTGCCGTTGCCTTCCAATCTGGCAACAATAAAAATGTAATCGATCAATAAAGGCATGGCCTCGAACAATTTTTTCAGTAGAAGTAAATTTCCAGAGGATGCCGCGAAAACTCTTTTTTTCATATTTTTTTCAAGATTTTTTTTTTGTCCAAGAATTCCTTGCATACCTCGAAAAATATTTTCCCTGTCATTTCTTCCAGGTCAGTCCGGCCACTTTTACCTGGGCGGCTGTCATAATCAGAACAAGTGAAGTCAAGAAAATACGCCTTCCATCATATTAAACTTGACGTTTGCCATATTTTAGTGGTCGAAAAGAATGGCTATATGTAAGGAATATCTCGACACATGACTGCCGTACAACATAGGTAAATAAAGGCCCTAAAAACAAACCATTCCACGTGTAAGACATTTGTACTTCATTGCTGGTCAAGGCGAGGAAAAGAGGACTGAAATCTTTCAACTCGAAGTTGAAGTTCCAAGAAATTTTCTGTCAAAACATAAGAATCTGTCCAAAACCTCTTGACATGGTTTTTATGTAAACGTAAGACTACTGAAAGAATAAGTTATTTTTGACATTGATAGCCGGGATCAAATGAAGGTCACAGAGAAACCACAAGACTAGCTACTTATTATACAGGCTAGACTGCCTACTATTGACACATAAGCACAGACATGGATTGAGTCAGTCTCCTGGCAGTGATGGACCTACCATGATGCAGTACTGAAAAAAGTTGAAACATACATCCCATGCCATGACTGTGAAGGTGTTTTTGCCGAGAATTGAACCCATCCGTCAAAAAGCAAAGAAGATCAAATCAAATCAGATTAGTAAAACTAAAACGATTCATGGCTTTATATTCAATTTACGTTATTTGGCGGATTTATGGTTTGGTGATCATTGCCAATGTCTTGCTATTATGGGGTTGTTGTGGTAATAGTGGTGGTGGTGGTGGTGGCCAGTGTTGTTGTTTACTTTATTTAAAAATTAAGAAAATGTATTACTCATTTTTTTAATATTTTCTTCTTCCTCGTTAAAAACACGAAACATTCATTCTTTATACGAGCGAATAAAAATGTAGTGAATGAGCCGATTAAGGTTTCTGAGAAAATAAAACCATGCCAGCGACGGCAAAAACCACAAAACTAGTTCCTTTGGTTTTGAAATTTGCAACTGAAAAATTCCAGCAATACTGATCAAATACAAAAGTTATGATATCGAATATAAAAAAAAATAAAAGCTAAAAAAGATTTTTATCCATGTAAGTTACCGTTCATATTCTACAGTTTTCAATGACACTTTTCCCGTGTAACCAAGCACGGAATTCCAACATCCTTTTTTACGTTATTTCATTAAGATTTATTTGCCTACTTCTTATTAGTCTTGTTCCGTAGTGATACGATATTTTTATCACGAATTTTATTCCTTTAATACTGGTTAAGATAAGAAAGGCGGGCATCAAGGAAACTTATACCAATCAAGATTCCTCCGCAATTCTTTATTTCATTTTGACTTTCAATTTCCTTGTCCTATCAGTCTGGCTTAAAACATCAATGGTACTTATGTCTTGTATTCTTCGTTTATGTAAATACAAATATCCAACGATATTCATATTTGCTTTGGACCTTCAGATATGACATTTGGAAGATTAACACAGCGGTACGAATAAACTGAATAAGAGGGAAAACAGATTATTGTTGCAGTAGTAACTGGAAACAAAGCTAAACATGTTTTTTTAGAGGAAGTATGACATTAAATATTCAAGCTCCATTTCAAAAACTAAGTTTATCGCTCTAAGTAAGTGATTAGGAAATCAAATGATCAGTAAATAAAAGATCTAAAAGCACAATATTTTTCTAAAGATAGCGTAGGAGATAATGACTTTGGAATAAAGTACCATAAAAGCGCTAAAAAATACCCTTAAAAAATAATGGATACTTCGTCAGTGTAGTACGGTAAAAATGCTTGTCCAAAGATGCCTTAGGGCTAAGGAAGGATGCTCTACTAATGAAAGAAAATTGTTAACTAATTGCATAACATATACAGATGATAAATGTTTATTGATTTAGAATGGTATTCGTTAAAGAGATAAAGCTCAAAGCACACTTTATAGATTTAGGCCTAAACCATAGTTGACTGTAATTAGCTTTTGAAGTCTAATGTGAGGCGGACGCTCACTTGCTGTCTTAATGGCCAAAGACCCCTGATAATATCACAGCCAATAATTATGCAAGGCTCCCTTTTAAGTGAAAATGGATCTAATTTTGTGTGCTATCAAACTGTTGAGTGCTGTGTCCGTTTTGTCCCATCCAAGCTGTCATCGAGTACTTTGGATGGTTGGAACTGGGCACAAGTTAATGGCGGGGAGCACGCTACTACGAACAGTAGCGCTCCATTTGGACAAACTTCAAAAGCATCTTGACTCGAAGAGGGTCTCTAGAAGAAGTAGTTTGAGCAATTAATCAAGTAAAAAAGCCCTCGACAATAAGGCTACCTCTTTCGTGAGGATTATTGTCGTTATCACACATCATATTAGAGCTGTCTTGTCAAGGAGAGAAAGAGGCGTGGAACAGGCCAACTGATTTTGACCTTTTGCAAGAGCTGATACACACATAGGCTTTTGATGAAATGCAGTTCGCATGAACTATCAAAATGATTGACGTCAACTGAGTGATAATTCTTTAAACTCGTATAGAAAGCTCTCCACTTTGATGTGCTTTATGCACTCTGTTTTGACAAGGAGCAAGAGCAGTGCTCTCGTGTTTCTACTACATCGCTTAAAAGCTAACTATACTTTGTATCGATTCGCATAGACGGACACCATGGCACAGCAACCACAATTCTGTTTATTTTCACTTCATTTCCGGTGTTCGGAGGGTCACGTTCTTCTAGCATTCTTTGATAGCTTTGGGACCTTTCAGACAGAGACGTTGATCAACTTCGTCCAATTATTACAGTCGTTTCCGGGATTTTGTCTTCCAAAGGAAATAGATGGCTTACATCTTGTCAGAACAGAACTGAAGTGTGTGAAAGAAAAGGGATTCCAATCCAGTGCTTGACCCTCCTAATCAAACGGATTAAGATGGACTGGGCTAAATTAAAAATCCTCAACTTGTACAGAAATAGATAAAAAGAAATATTGACAAAATTCAACAAGAAAATTGGCCACGAGTTTAAGACTTTTATGAGTTTCTTTCTCGAACTTTAAACTCAAATAATAATACGTTGTTATGTGTACTAATAAAAACCCTCTTCTGTACGCCAATAAATCAGAAAATATAATTAAAAGAAGGGAAAAAACCTATTGTTTACAGAAAGCAACAGATGATGTCAAAAAAGATCACCCAAAATTACAGATAAATTTTGCAAAACAGCCAAAAGGCCAGCTAAATAAAAATGATTAAACGTACTCAATGGTCTTTAATAATCTTTTTTTCAACAAAAAACCCGAGTTTTTATGAAAACAATGTCTTCATATATTTAACCTTAACAAACAAGGAGACACCGGAGTAATAAGTTTAGATTGTCATTACATGCCATTAACTCAATTTTTATTTTCACTTTTTTTAAAGGGGGTGGCAAAATTAAATTTTTTCTCCTCCCTATGAAAAAAATAAAAAAAACCTGAAAAAACAAATTCCACATCGTTGCAAATTCAGTTACATTAATGGACACCTTTTTGCTTGGCAGAAAAGTTGCGGAATAAATTGAGTACCGTATAAATTACTTATTGAACTTTTTCATTTCACTATTTTTTTATTCAATTTCTTTGAAATTCTTCTATCTTTCATTTGTTTGCACTCTTTGTTTTCAACACGAATTTCTTTCATTTCATTTCTTTCCCATCAAGCTTTCTTTTCGTAGCTAACAGACAATAGAGAAAAAACTTGTCAAGACCAAGTAGTCCAGTGTTTGCCCGAAACAATGAAACATGAGCGAAAGGAAAAAACACAAGTCAGATATATATTCATTCCACTGCAATTATCTGAACAAATTTCCGGTCCTAGATTTCATCCCATGAATGAATAAATCAATTTCTGTTGAAATGGACCGACTTCGTCGCCAATTACATTCTGGAAACCGCTTAGTGAGACTGGCAGTGAATGAAGTTTCTTACGAGATTATGAGATTGAAAGATGACGTGTCTGTCAAACTAAGATGTTACCAATTCATAGTTGTAATTGCTATCAAAGCTCATCAAAATCCCGTCCGTAAGTTGAAAACCAACCAATAGAAAAAGGTGATAACTTAATATGTATACTAACTAAGAAACCCGCAGTTTTCTATGTGAGATTCTAAACTTTATATTACCTGTTATCGAGAACACTCCTTCTAATTCAGTTGTAGTGTTATGCGGGGTGTCGTTCTCGCTCTATAAACAAAGGTTTCTCCTCCTCCTTTACTTACTTTAAAACTGCCTTGTGCCTCTAGATAGGCGTGAGGACCAAGTTGTATTTGTGGGCGGGAAGTTCTGATGGATGATGGGTAGTTGTTCAAATTACAAGACAAAAGTTAAACCCAGAGTAAATTGTCAAGACTATAAATGGGATTATGGGTGTAATTGGGTTTCTCTTAACGAGATGAATCTATCATACTTGCGCAAAGAGCTATTTGTGCGAATCATTTTAATAGATCGTTTCATTGTGGTTTTGTGTGAAAAGTGTTCGCGCTGGCTATCACTTTAATTAACAGCCATGTCTCCTAAAGTGACAGCTCTTTATCACTCTAAATAAATTCTCTTCAAACACTGGCTAATGACATGTGTTCAATGTCAACTGGTGCGACTGGAGCATGACAAGTCGAAGTCATAGTCACTGCCTTCCCACACATTCCTAGCTCCGCGCCGAGTGTAGTGTGTACATTTTCAACCGGGGCAGCCATCTTTGAGCCACGGAGTGTGAGCTCCACCGTGATATGTCTTCATTTTCTGTGAGAAATATTCTGAATCTAAAAGAACCACGAATGCAAGCCAACAATTCCTCCAGCGCATTGAACCTTAGTGTTTACCAAACGGATAATGTCAGCTTTGAGCCACGGTCCAAGGCAGACATGGGGCTACATTTAGTACAGAAATCCCAGGATTCCAGTAAGTTTTTTTCAGATGAAAATGCTTAACCGAGAAGTGAAAATACTTTGTGATCGATTCAATTCAAAAGATATAGGCTGTTCATTTTACATACATGTATGTTGTGGTTAATGTGATTAATTCAGGTTTTGGTTTAACGTTTTTTTGGTCGTGATTCCTTTGCAACATATTGTAAAATCTTACAACTTTGTTTCATCTTTGGCTTCTTGCTTTTTGATTCATACTGTTTTTCTCCTATAGGAATATTACTTTTTTACAGCACCGTTGTTTCCAAAATTCATTTGAAGGACTTGTACTTTAGGGGATGTTTATTAGATCGAGTCGAGCCGGATTACACTTTCTTAACGATAGTGCGAATTTGTACCTCAATAAAGATCATGTAATCCTTAACAAATCCCGCTAGGGCAAACTAGGAACTGAGGAAAAACCACGACAGTTTTCTACGTTAGTCAAACTTTTATTAAAATCAGAAAATAAAGATAGGATTCATAGCCCGTTTGATTGAACACAATTATTTTTATCGCCTATAACACTATGATATGGCCCCTGTCACCTCTCTGGGGTTTCTAATCGCATTTTCTTGTAACAGCTTCTCAGGCTCATCCTGACCGTCTCAAAGACAGATCAGTAGAACTCATGAATTCACCAGGAGAAAAAGATGACAGCCAAGAAGTGCCAAAGAAGCGCAAGCGACGAATTCTCTTCACCAAAGCACAAATTTACGAGCTCGAAAGGCGGTTTCGTTATCAACGATACCTCTCTGCTCCAGAGCGCGAGCAGCTTGGACGAATGATCAACCTCACTCCTACCCAAGTTAAAATCTGGTTTCAAAACCATCGCTACAAGCATAAAAAGCTTGCGACTGAGTGTGGAGAATACAAAGAACCAAGTCGGTCCATCTTTCCCAGGACAGTACCCGTTCCTGTTTTGATACGCGATGGCCAGCCTTTCCATGGCGAGTACAACAGTAGCCAGACGTTCTACAACCAATGCAGCTCAGCAACGCCAAGTTACGGAGACTACAATGGATACACGAACAACATGGGATATGCCAATACACTTCAGCCGAATCAGAACACCAATGCTTATTCGCATTTATCAGCAAGTTCGTCCTGCATGCAGGCTTATTCCCCGTATTGTAAGACATGGTAAGACAATCGTGGAGAACTGTATATACACAACAATGACTACACTCACACGTCTCTTGGAGAACTGCTCTTGCTTTCTAATCGCTTCTTGAACGCTATTTGATGTAGGAGAACAAAGGCGATAGACACAACGAACAGGCAATAAAGATTCTCAAAAGCACTGAGCTGTCGAGGTAGATATCAAAGACATTAACAGCGTGCCTTGTAGTGGTAGGCGGGGTAGTTTTGAAAGGGAACCCTAGTGAATTTCTTTTATTTCTATTATGATCCAAGCGAAAGAGATACCTCTTTTGCGGTTGTGAGTATTTCATTTGATCTGCCTTTAGAGCCGGTACATTCAACCACTTTTTCTGTCACTTCAGCTGCATTTTCTTAACATTACAATTAAGATGACAAACTTTAACACAAGATTTTTTTTAGTTCCAATCCTCAATACAAACTTGTCGACTTCTCTATTGCCATTCATAGAGCTTTTGACTTTCGCTTGTAGGTCATGTTTTATTTTCCTGTACTTATCTCGAAGGATACATACACACGCGAACCCTATTAAGGAAAAAATCTTGTAATCGTATTGAATATGTAAGAAGTTCTAAGCCTTACGAGCTTCCTAACGTAAGAGCACCCAATCATCTCAAGCACTATTAGGCAACTTACAAAGAAACAGTTCTCTTTGGTGCTCTCGTGTTCAGCACAAAAGTGGAGCATATTTCTTTGGATATTTTTTTTTCTTTTTAAAAGTTTTATGACGGAAAATAAGGAGACTATACCGGGGGAATGCCAGAGACCTCCGGATGATCAAAGGATTTGTACTGGGCTTCCCTGTGCAAGCAAAAATCAGTGAAAATTGTAACTCGATTCATCACCCAGGAATCGTAACTGGACGAAAGGTGCCTTCGTTTTTTAAGTGAAGTGAAAAAATGAGTCATTCCTTTAAGTAAATTTCTTCACCCAAAACGAATTTCAGTTTTTCATCACGATAGCACTCTTTCTCGCACAGTTTAGCCATAAACTATAAACACTAGTTTTGGTTGGAAAAAAGAACTTCCAAAGAAAAGTAGGGTAAAAAAACATCAGCAATGACAACTCGTGACCAAAACAAGTGAGGTCAAATTTTTAATTTTCACTATTTTTGGTATCAGCTTTTTCCTTCTATAAAAAAACAACCACATCCTGCCTTTCGTAGCCAATTTACCACAAATGCAACCACCAGGCAACCATCAGTAAGATTTTACTACATATTCCATTCAATCTGACCTGTGTTTGTCCTTTGAGATTTACTATCATTTCATTGAAAACTTTAATCCAGTTATTTTAGTTCTCAGTGATTTTCATTACAAAATATATTATTCTTTGTGCTGTTTATTTCTTTAATTTTTTTTTTGAAAGTTTTTTTCAAAATGATACCTGTTTGAGGAGATTTATGGAACTGTTGCATATCAATACATCTTATAACAAGAAAAGGCTTTTCCTTCCAAGTTAGATATATTTTTACAACTGACCACATCCGACAGCAAATCTTTCATTTGATCTCCTAAATGAGCTTCTTTATTCCATTCAAAAAAAAAAGGAAAAAGTTCATCTTGGTTTCTTGATTCGGAAGCAATGGACAATGCACTGTGTCATCTAGATCCATTCCATGTAATTCTGTATTTTTTCCATAACTTCCACTGAAAATGTTATCCATTAATTTTACCTCTTTGGCTGGAAAACTGAGTTCATTTGTTAGATTTGTTCTCGGATTTTGCCTTTCTTTTTTTGAGCTTTTGAACTTACATGTATAAAGAAAGCCACAGTAACATTTCAAGCATGAGAAATGTCATCTCCAAAGAAACAAGAATGGGGACAAAATTTATAATTCTCCTGGACATAGAAGTACGAAGGAATTTATTGTTATGGAAAAAGGGTTGTAGACTATTGTAGTTATAGTGTTAAGTTTGTAGGTAAGGTAGAGAAATATGTTTTATTAGTAGTAAGCTAGTTAGGTTTATCTTGTAGTAAGGTAGTGTAGTGAGCCAAATTTGGTGGTAGGCTACTGAGTTGGTAAGCAAAAACAAAATAGTAACTACATCCCTTAATTCGTTTGTTTCAAATAATATATATTGGCTTAAAATATTTATTGTAGACGGTTTCTTTCTTATGTATTATATCTTTCTCTTAACCAACATTTTCGTAATCGTTCATGATTAGTGTATCAAGGTCATTCTCGTCTTGTGTTCAGTCCACAAGTATCACAGAATAGCCAGTGAATGTAAATCAATCAATTTTGATAGCTAGAAAACTAGGTCATGTTCTAGATAAATTATTAAGGGGAATGTCATGTTTTTCAATCAAGAAATGATGTTGATTTTGATCTGAATATGGTAAATAATTCAATTGTCAAGTTTCTACTGGTATTTCCTGTGGCCTAACAAAGCCACTGGAATAAAATTGCTTGTAAAACCAAAGTGTTGTAAATAAATCTTGCTTCAGTGAATAAGACGTCTAGCGTGTTTTCTTTGCTTTTATTCCATGGAGCTGAACAGATTTGATGTAAAATTTGTACATGTTGCTGGAGGTGAGTCAGTCGGATTATAAGTGCATGAGTCGAAGTGACAGGCGAGTTGCATTCGTTGGAACTGAGCATTGGATCAAGCTTTGTCTCGAAAAGAAATTCTATGAGACTTTTTAATAGAAAAGCTACTTAATCAAAAGGGAGAACCTGAAAACTGACGGAAAACCTACTCTTTGAAGCGAAATTCCTAGAGGACGTAAAAGAGTGCACGCGTACATACGAGATATCATCACTGAAAGAAGGATTTGACTGGGGTCTTATGGATACTTCAAAGGGCTAATCAGCCTTAGAGCTGACTTAGTTTAATTAACCACACAATTACTTTATTTGGCTTTGAAATCCAAACCAGTTTCCTTTCTTAGAAAAACTTTTGCAGCCCTGTAATGTCAAATTTACGTTTTCCATGAATATGGTTGGCAAAGTCATCGTTTCTAAAGTCGCACAAGACGATGAATGTTAGATCAGTCAGTGGTTGTGGATGAGAACAGACTTTTCAATTTGTCGGCTTCTTTTCAAGCTTAAAAAACACGAAAAAAGCTACTTCAGAAGAAAGTATTCTTATAAAATTTAGTTTTAGAAGCTTTTACTAAAACGTAGGGGTTACCGCTTAGCCACGGACCAAAGCAGTATTATGGCACCAACAGCCAATCAATCGGAGTTCAATGTCTTCTGCTCTATAATCCTTTTATATCTCAAGGCTTTCAATAAGATTATTCTTGTCAAAGTTGGAGTTTCAAACAATATGATTTTGACTTCTTTAGATAGATTTACCATGTAACAAAAAACCGTGCAAGAGGAATAAAAGAGAACTGTTCTTACCACGTTCTCAGCATACAAGCATTGATACAAATGTGAAGTCTTCAAGACTTGAGTCGTATGAACTGTAAAAAGTGCATTCCACTTCACAAAACATTGGCAATCTGAACTGAAAACGCTGAATTTTGAGAAAAAATATTCGGTTTGCTTTATTTTTGTGAGCAATTTCGATTTTTCCTGTAAAGTATTTTACACACGACGCCGAGAGCTTGGCCGGGTGCGAGAAGCTTTCTACGCGTTGTCAAAGGTCTTCATACCTTTTCCACTGCAACTTTTCTATGCCATTTATTTACTGAAATACAAAAAATCTGTTCTTTTCATGCCTACCATATTATAGTAACTAGTCAAAAAATTCTTTATGAAACAGGTCCTGCTACGAAAAAAGAAACGGGAGCAAAGACAGCCACTCGTCGTTACGAAACCTTTCATAATTGATGAAGCAACTTAGTTATTTTCTTTTCCAACATGTATTCTAAAAGCAAAAGCTACATTTTCCGATTCTACAGCAAATTTTGTTTATAGATAAGTATTATTATCATTTTGTTCAAAAGATTTAATGGAAAAAATAATGTATATTTTTGCATGTACACGAGCAACTTCACACAAAAAAACACACTAAAAACCTGGAAAATGTCGCATATGATTAAACGAAATGCTCTTCCTTTGCGGGTAGAAGTCTTGTCAAGAATTCAGCACTGCGTTGAAAAAATCTTCTGTAATCAACGAGTGCCTTACTAGGGCTATTTAGACCAGACTACAACTGATATGGTTTGAAGAATGAGATAGCAAGAGGGATTAGGGAGACTGACTGTCATTCTTGAGCTGAACTTGTTTATCTTACACAGGCAAAACTACTGAACATTTCTTCAAAATAATTCTCTTCTTTTAATACGAATAAACTTGATAGTTAAAGTCATAAATGCTTCAATTTGGGCTATATTTTTGCTCTGGACAAGTGTTTTATAGTTGCAGGTATATTCGTTGCTTTTCGTTTTGGTCTGGATAATATCATTTGCACCTGAAGATTCCTACGTAAAATTTAGGTGATGGGCGGTAATGTTTCATCCGATTGAGTCATCTTATTGTAAAAGCTGCAACAAAACAACTAATAGTGGAATTCTTCTTGAAAAGAAAACAATTGCTTGAATTGACTAGGAAAAAATATTTATTGAAGCTACGGATTTTGAAAATTGAATTGTATGGTACCTATTTGAATGTTAGGGCTCATGCAAGTTCGTAGTGCTTTCTCGGGTACACAATGAAGAGATTTTGAGTTTATTATTATTCTACTAAACATCACTTCACAATAATTGGGGTGCATAACACAAGCCTTAATAGCGGGATCAGTTATACTTTAAGTAGCTCCTATTTTCTTCAAAAGGCGAGCTTTCTATTGATTTTAGATTAAGATTTTAGAATTGGCATAAGAGGGATTAGAGAAAAGCCTTACGTTCGGGAGTACACAAGCACTAATTTGTTTTACTCTTTTTAGTAAAGCAAACTTCGTCGTGTAGTAAATAAACTATCTTTTCAATGCTCCCCAAAGATTTCTATTCAAATGTCAAACCATTGTAAAAAAAAGTGTGAAGTTGGGATCAACAAATTCGTTATACCACAGTATCTACTTTGGTAAATACAGCATTGGAGACAGAAGTTGTGCGTTTGGAATCGCGTTCCTCTATTTTGATAAAGCTTAACCTTTTGTTCATTTAAGAGCAATCATCAAAAACAACCAAGCTTAAATCTGACGTCTCGTCCTTTTCTCTAAGCTGTATTCAAATGATTTGGAGCAAGCATTAACTTAATCCCCTTAATCCGTACCGCAAACAGTTGTAAAATACACCGGGTTTTTTTCCTCTGCCGATTAGCAAAATCAAGAGATGAAGGACATTAAAAGCTCTTTTCGGTGTTCAGTTGATTTCAAGAGGCCACTAATTGTAGCGCCCTATGAAATACGTATAGATCATTCGTGCACTGAACCACTTGACTTTCTATGTTGCCGAAACACCGGCAAAAGAAAGAGATGTTCCATATCAGGGACCGATCTAGCTCATTAATAAGTTTCCGGTTGAGAATAGAAATTATTAACACGGAATGTGCAGAGACGAACTGTTATCGCGTATCAAACGTAAGTGCTTTAAGTACGTTGTCGAATCAACATCGACGAACAAGTGTTGGCCCTAATGTTCCCAATTTCCGCTTGGAGTTGTACACTAATGTTTTGATGCAGTTAGCAGAGTAGACACACCGGTCACCAATAATGCAGCCGTTAGTGACTGAACATACGACTTTGACCACTCCCTTTTAAAACAATATCTAAAAATGTAAACAAGATTTGTAAAATGGAAAAGGTTACATGGGTGATGGGAGAAAAGGTTTGGGATGTCAAGATTTCTGGCACCTCAGTTCATTGTTCTTGCATAGTTAGAATTACGTTCATTCGAGACAATATTTACAGGAGAAAGTGTTTAAATGTATTCAATTAGCAAAGACAATGAAAACTGAGAATTGTTCAAGTGGCAGGAAGCTCGAAGTGTACCAAAAATACATACTTTTTTGAACGATAAGACTTTTATAGACTTCCAATTGCAAAGTATTAATCTTCTGGATTCATGTTTAATCCAAACAGATTGGCTCCAATGAACCTTTTTGAATCAATGGCAGGCAACACGAACAGCCAAACGGAACAGCAGTTGCCGGTCGGTCGCTAAAACACTCACTTCGTCTCAGTCAAACAGAGGCTGTGTCCTCAGTCATATTAGCACACGGAAAATCACTGGAGATACAAAATGGATGGAACCAGTGATAGCTGAATAAACCATTACCGGTTTGAAATATCACTTTGTTTCCTCACTGATCTAACCTGCTTTAATCTCAGTCACAGTTTTGAAGTTCGACTAAACTTAGGACGAAAAAAAGCGCCGGAATTGGAACCGCATTCTCATTCCATAGTATACAGTTGAGAATCTCAACTTTGTTGGTAAAAATGGACGCTAAAAAAAAACAGTATTTGATAAGAATCAGATGATGTTTGGAGAAGCTAGCTTTTTATTCAGCAGAGTGGGCTAATATCTGAGACACCGGCTGATAGTCAGTCGAGTCTAGCTTGGTGTCGTGTTTTCTCTCTCTCTCTCTCACACACACACACACACAGCCAAGGCAGTGTTACAAAACAATATCTATCCCGCTCCTCCTCATTTCCAAATTCGTAAAACGTCAATGCAATTTAATATCCCTCACGATACCAGAAAATCGAGTCCAGCTTTATTTCGAGATTAATTGATCTAAAAACGTCAAAGTATTGTTGAAATCTGTTTAGTTTAGTCTTGGTTAGGCTGGGAGGTACGCGTTAATTGAAAGGAAGAAGAAAGGATAAAAACTTTAAGAAAGAGCGAAAAACGGGGAGAGGAGATTTCATGCTTATATTACTCTTGGGACTGATGTTTAATTTCTCTGACTTTGAAGGCTTTTCCTAGAAAGTAAAAGAATAGCGCTGGATAATGTTTTTTTAATATACTGTCATGAACGAACGAACAACTGAAAGTTACGGTTGGATGTATAAAGCAAACGGATGCTACGAATTAGTTAGTCTTAAAACTTAATACCTATAAATATAGTAAGTCCACTATCCTACTGTCGTGAAACAAGTGCGATTACAGAGGGGTCGAAGTAAGAAACTATTTTTAATCAAGATTTAAGGTCAGGTGAATGTACTTCTAGAGCTCACGTCGGTCGGTTAGATCACACAGTTGAGGACGATCCAGCAGCCGGCATTAAGTAAAACGGATGTCTATCAACTAATCCATGGAGTTTGGATTATCACATACGATGTCCAAGCATATGGATCTTCAGTTCGAACCATTTGTTCGAATCAAATGGAAATCATGTTTCTTTAAGTGATCCAAATGTTTTATCGGTTCGAGTCCCGTTATCAAAAGATCAAAATAAGGCTGGTCAATTTGAGGAATTAAGCTTATCCAACTTCAAGAGTTTAGTTAAAAGCATGTTTTTCTTTCGCTAAGATTCATCTTCGGCCGATCTATACTGGTTTAAGTGGCGTTCTTATTGGGAATATTGACCGTGGTCCATAATCTGTGGTTTATACGCTAAGACTGAATCACGCACTCAGAGCGCAACCCTCTCTCATTCTATAAGTCCAAGCCTTATGAAAAAAGGTTACTTTAGATTAGAGTATTACTGATTCCAAGGGGAATACTATGAAAAATACGTCGACGCCCTGTCCAATTGCAACACTAAGGGCCCTTTTATACTTAGAAAACTTTTTGCCGCAATCATTGTATTATAGATGACGGAAAATGATTTTCTTTGGTGATCCGTTAATCCTTGTTATCTGCATCAAATACGGTAAAGGGATAAAACCTTTATCAACAAAAATGCGTATGTTTTTTACTAAAATATCATAATGACATCACCGCATCTTTCTGGACAGAATGACTACAAAAAGCTTTCAAAACGCACGCTTTTAAAACCCGAAATATACCATTGATTCCTTAGAGGAGATTTAAAAGCAATCTGAAGATTGCTACGTGTACTCTTAGAGTTTTATTCTTCAAAAGAAATTGCTTAAAGAGAACCCTTTTAGATTTTATGACGCCCATTGAAGTAGTTTGATTATACGCAGGCCGGGAAATGTAGTGAGTGAAAGCCAGATAGACCCACAGTAGCAAAAATATTGGCGCTAAGCAAATGTTTTTGTTTGTTATAGGATGGTTTGGCGCACGCTATTTATCATACCTTTTCAATTGGGTAAATACAATCCGCAAGCGATACTTGGCTTGTATTCTTGTCTTCTGTTTATCATGGCTTTCTTTCTATAAAGTATTGACTTGTTTTCATCTTTGATCCAAAAACAAAGAAGTAATTTTAGGAATATGGAACGGTTACAGGTGCAAACTGTTTCCGATAAATTTTAGAATACTTTTCATTTGGTTTTATATTGTATTTGTCATCTTGAAATATTTCCTGGCGTCGAAAAAATTTCTGGTCAAACAGAGATCGTTTCAGGTTTTCTCTGGAATTGGCGCTCTTTTTTGTGCTCAGTTTATTTATCATGCTCATTTTTATTCAAAAGCCACATGGACCATATAAGCGGATCCTAAAAGCTTGCTTACCGTCCAATTACCGTCCAAAGTGGTTGTTTGTGGTTATTTTTGCGGTTTTCGAAGGGTAGTGATACAAAAAGGCAATCCGTAAATGGCTAGTAATGAACGCACAAAGCAATCGAATATCTATTTTGTTGGTGTTTATTTATCTGCATGTCATATAACGTACCATAAGAGTACAGTATTTGTAAAAGAGTCGATTAAGCACAATTCACTCAAGGGAAATTTTCGGGAGGACCAGACTAAAGAATACCATAATTGCAAAAAGAAGATCATCTTAATATATTGACGTTACTTGACGGCCATTGTCATTTGTATTGCTATTCCCATACACATACCCATTTCCACTATAAATTTTTAAGGCAATGTCAGACCTATGTTTATTGCGGATATCAGGTTACGGCCGCTGCAGCTGATTGCTGCGGCCACTGCGGCAGTCACTATTTGTAGGGCAATATCCTTTACATCAACTATTTCCATTGCATTTGACATTCCAATTAGTATCAGCATTAGCCTAAGCATTAACATTAACTGCATTGGCATTAGCATAGCATCAATGGGCATTAGCATAGCATCAATGGGCATTAGCATAGCATCAATGGGCATTAGCAGAGCATCAATGAGCATTAGCTGATAGCAGCAATGGGCATTAGCATAGCATCAATGAGCATTAGCTGATAGCATCAATGGGCATTAGCACAGCATCAGTGGGCATTAGCACAGCATCAATGGGCATTAGCACAGCATAAGTGGGCTAAGCATATAGCATCAGTGGAGATAAGCACAGCATCAATAGGCATTAGCATAGCATAAGTGGGCATTAGCATTATAGCATCAATGGGCATTAGCATAGCATCAATGGGCAATAGCATAGCATCAATGGGCATTAGCACTAAGGTTGGCATTGGCATTGGTATTGGCATTAGCATAGCAACAATGGGCACTGAGCATAGCATCAGAGGGCATAGCATCAATGGTATTGGCATTAGCATAGCAACAATGGGCACTGAGCATAGCATCAGAGGGCATAGCATCAATGGGCATTAGCACTAAGGTTGGCATTGGCATTGGTATTGGCATTAGCATAGCAACAATGGACATTGGTATTGGCATTGGCATTGGCATTGGCATTGGCATTGGCATTGGCATTTTGGCATTTTGGCATTTTGGCATTGATATTGGCATTGGCATTGGCATTGGCATTGCCATTGCCATTGGCATTGGCATTGGCATTTTGGCATTTTGGCATTTTGGCATTGATTGGCAGCATTAGCATTAGCATTACCATTTCATTGGCAGTACCATTTGCATAGCAGCATTAGCATAGCATTGACATTAGCATTATCATCGGCATCGGCATTGGCATAGGTTAGCATGGGCATTGGCATTGGCATAGCATCAGTGGATATTAGCATTAGCATTGCCCTTGCCACTGTCACTGTTATTGCAATCGTCATTATATTGTCATCGCCCTTGCCCTTACTCTTGCCATTGCCCTGACCTTAAAATTGCTCTTGCCATTGCCATTGCCGTTGCCGTTCGTGTTGCCGTTGCCGTTGCCGTTGCCACAGATTGCAATCAGTGTCATTGCTACTCATTATTGGTTATAATTTATATTCTGGATAAGGATTTCAGAACGGGCAAAAAGGTGAAAAAGGGGGCATTTTGAGAGGGAGAAGGCGGCATTTTATACGAATTTGCATGGTTTTAGTCAAAACCACATTCACTAATTCAAATAACCACGCACAGTTGTTATTCATGCATGATCACACATGGACTATTTGGAGTCCTAAGTCTAAGTCTAAGTGGCCTTTCCATGGGGTATTTACCTATCCATTACTCCATTTTCCTCTTTACATTCTAGTTGGTAATCGTGTGCACCAATGCAATTTTCAACAGTATCGAAAATAACATTAAATACCGGTACCTTATACCAAAAACCATTACTAGTTTAAGCACTGCTCACACGTGTCTTCAGTTTCTGATTAACTATTTTTGTGCATTTTTAAAAAACTCTGTATCAATTTGAAACTTCCAAATACAAAACATTTATATTTACCTTTAAATTATATTTGAAAGAGGACAACAGATATATCAAAAATATTAAGCTCTTAATTTGTTGGCTGCATTTAGTTTTATTAACAAGTCAATCCAAAGTGTCACTTGTCGTCATGAAACCATGGTTTAATAGCCACTGACTTCAGAAATAATTGGGTTTGTTTTCGTTCTGATTAAATCAAAACTGAAGATGAGTCGTAATGGCGCCTCAGTCCTCTAAATGTCATCAGTTCTTTCCACGTAATTGGTTTTTATTGACCCTGTCTATTATATTGACTGACTTGCATGTCTACTTATAAATGATAATTGATGCCAACCTGAATTTGACAACAGAGTCTTCGCTGCAGGTATTTCTCGAGTACTGGAAGAGTATAACATGCATTGATGGCTAAAGAATTCGGGATTCAATTTTCTTGTCATTCTTTTCTTGCTGTTTCACACGATGGAGTATATCATTATGTCCAGTTTGATGAAAGTTTCGGATTGCTTTTTCGGCTTTACCAATTCAATTCCAATTGTACGTGTCTACATATTTGTATACCCTCGTAAAGCTGCAGTTAGCCGGGGAAGACGACTTTGGATTTTCATTGACCTTGATTTGAAACGACCAAATTTTCAGCCAGCAAAAGCCCACTGACATGTTCGCAACACCAAACAGAGCTGGGACGGAAGAACAGAAAGAAGTGTCCCACCAAATGTAGGCGAAAGTAAAAATGACTTCACGATTCCATCGAGAACTGTAAGTACGCATTTTAATACGTTAACAAACTAAAACGAAACTGTGTACTCTCCCCTCTCTCCCTTTTCTAGCGTACCCCAAGTCGTCAGTTCCTACAGAACTGATCCTTATCTGTCTTCCGACAGTGTTTTTGTACTGATACACTTTTCAATACACCGGAAGCTTTGGCTCCAAAAATACAAACTTGCCAACACTCAGACGTCCGCCTACTACTTGTTTAAATGCCCTCTCGACACAAGCAGTTTAAATAAATGGAACTGTACTTCACTTGACTCGTTTTCTTGATAATTA
>OCZR010383188.1:0-11464 GCA_900234385.1 Anemonia viridis | reverse complement strand
TTTTCTTTGAATTGAAGAAGTTTTCGGATGTTTTTGAAGACTTAAAATAGTATAATATCCATCCTGCTTGTTGATTAGCATTAAGGTATGGAGCAATCCCTGTCCTCGCAACCCACAGTGCACTACCACATCACCGTTGGTAAATATTACCCCATAATACTAAACACTCCCAACCTTATCACCTTCTCCCAACTTTATCTCCTTTTCCCAACCTCATTCTCCATCATTACCAATGATCGTTGTGCGGGTCATTCTTCCCGAGCACCTGAGTTTCATTACAGAATCCCAAAGTTATCTTCTTTTCCCAACCTGATATCCCATCTTTATAATGATCATTTTACGGGTCATTCTTCCCGAACCCGGGTTTCGTTCCGGGGAAGTTGCTCATTTCACTCCCTACCTAGTTCCCTACGAGACTAAGGTAAAGAAAGAAATCAATGCACCAATTCAAACCAACCCAAGTCCAGGGAGAATGACCACGGTTAGCCCGCTTAGCAGGCTCAAAGGCATGCCGTTTGGGCAAAACGCTTGTCGGGTCACTTCCCTACACTCGAATCAATTCAAATCGGGGAGAACACAGTTTGCCACTCCCCTTCTCTCATTGGTAGGTTACGGATCTAAGCTCGTCTACCCAGCAGATGTTCCCTCGGCGGAATGCAGCTTGCCCTTGGAGGCAGGTCTTCGCAAACTGGCCTCGATTAATATTAGTCCTTTGACTCAGGCCTCCTCAACAGGCCTCGATTGTCAATCCTTTGACTCAGGCCTCCTCAACGGGACTCTATTCCTAGCTCTTTTGCTCAGGCCTCCTCAATGGGACTCGATTCACAGCCCTTTTGCTCAGGCCTCCTCAACGGGCCTCGATTTAGTCCCTTGGCTCAGTCCCCTCAACTCGCCTCCATTTCAGTCCCTTGGATCAGGACTCCTCAACGGGAATCGATTCAGTTCTTTGACTTAGGCCTCCTCAACGGCCTCAAGTACCAGTCCCAACGTTGTTTTCAATTGGACTAAACTCGATGAACTCGGGTCTTTAACCCATCTAGATTCTTAGTGGGTTCCGACTCGGATCAGCTTAGACTGTGGCGCGATCAAAATTACTTAGTTCAGTCACATCCCAATGGGATTCAAACTCATGCAATCATGCAATAGATGGTATTATACATCAATAAGCATAAATACTTGAATATGTAGGACAAAGCTGAAACAGGGCACACCAAATACCTATTGCCCGGGAGAACCAAATCCCACGATACCTGAAAATCATCAACGCGGTACGAAAAACTACTCATCTGAATTTCAAATAACCGTTAACTTTGAGCTGATTGTGACAAATAAATCGAGCAAACTCTGAAACTTGTCGTTTGATAAAACCAAAATATGGACCACATTACTTTTCACTCGTCCTAACTTGAGTGCAACAAACGAAAACCAACGACTCAAGTTACCTTCAGATTCCACATGGAGCTGAAAAATACTGGTATCACCAGCCCACGCTGCAGCTCTGCTTGAACTCCCGAACAACGTTTTCCAGCGGGGGATAAAGACTCCTGCAATGAGTGTTGAATCTCTTTCTTCGAGATGAGACCAATTACCTTGGCGAAGTGAGAGTAGCGCAAATCTGCTGGGCGGACGAAGAGGCATCAAACGGTTCTGTGTTCATTCAAACTTCACGCCAACTGACACTTATGCATAATTAATGTGTAATTATATAATGCTAATGACGTCATCAGGAGGGGTATTAAATATTCATGGGATATGAATATTGATTTATCACAAGCCTAAGGGTTGTCACGCTGTTGTAACGCCACGCTTGTCACGTATTCATCACTATGATACTACTCCTTTGGAGCTCCGCTTTTAGGCAGTGCCTAAATCTATATATTAGGTCCCCAAGGTGTTTAGTATGCAGAGACATATGAAAGTGTTTTGACAAGTGATGATCATTCGAAGCGTTTCTTTCTCTTGTACGCTTGTACACACAAAATTTTATTTTTGCAGTTTTTTCACAGTTTATCGTTCATGATATAGTTGTCCGGCATTAATAAAGGAGACGCCCGCATTCTAACTTGTTGTCTTGTCACTACAGAGTCTAATGCAGTTTAGCTACAAAATGTTTTATACTCGTTCAAGGAGCTGAGATAAGAGTATAAAATGCCTTCTGGTGACCCTTTGTGCTTTTCGTAACCTGATTTTCTTTGTTAATGTGAAACCAAACCCCTTTATCCACCCCACCTCCCCTCTTCACAAAAATCATGGGATATTGGGCTGGAACCTCTTCTCTTCTGTGATTTTTCTATTTATTTAGCCATAATTTTCATCGCCATCTTTTTCTGGCTAGTTATGGATCGCTTAGTGGTATCCTCTCTTTCAATGCGTCATTAGTTTTGATAAGTCGTCGGCTTTCGTTTGGCTCTCTACTGAAGTAAGTTACAGCCATCTTACGAAATATTGTGGGGAAAAGCCAGCCTCTGGCCGAGAGCGTTAAAGATATTATACACACTTGAAATGGTCATCTCACTTATCTTTTCTCCACTCTGCACTTTGAAATATCTATTTATTTTTATTTTTATTTAATAGCTTAAACAGAGCATGGACAGATTCGTAGTCCATGTGAGACATGCCCCATACTTACATAATACATATATAAATCGATACAATTATAACAGATACATAACTAACAACTAGCATATGACATGAATAAAACAAAAAATATAGTATATAATAAATCTATCGACAACAGACTGTTGCCGTTTTAACTGATCTGCATTTAGAACAAATAGTTTTAAAAGTTCTTATTCGGTCAGGATCAAAAGATGAATAGAGGAGTGACTTGTAATGTAAGCGAACTTTCATTTTAAAAGATTTCAGAGTAGTACTTATCTTAATTTCAAGAGGCAGTGAATTCCAAAGAGGTATAATCCTATTAAAGTAAGAATCCCTAAAAGTTGAGGTTATAGTTAAATTTGGCTTATAGTCAATGCTGGCAAGGGAATTTCTCGTTACCCTAGCCTGTAGGATTTTTCTTGTTCCTGACCTAAGCGTGTTGGTTTGGACTACCTAAATATCAAGTAGTTTCGTGCTTGGTTGTTCTACAGGATTGTTAAAGTAGAAGAGTCCGTAGTACCTTATGATAAATGCTTTGTTCTCCTTGGCCGTCGTATTTTTTAACCTTCAATGAAGCTCGTTGAGGTGAAGTCTTGAACTATGCTCTCCGTCTTCTTCCCAGCTTAAAATTGGCATGAGGCGTCCGATGAAGTTCTCACAGACTTCATTGTCCCTGTAGACATGAGCTTTAGCTTATTTGATCGTTGTTCTGGATGCCAATTGCTTCTAGGTTTTCTATTGCAGATTTTGTGCGTGGCGTCTCGGGATCTTCTCCAGGAGCAGTGTACTTTGCTGAATTCATACAGTTTTTCTGTTGCAGATTATGTGTGCGTATGGAGTCTTGCGAGCTTCATTAATAGTGCTTTACTATAATCTTTATTTATTTATTTATTTGTTTGTTTGTTTGTTTGTTTGTTTGTTTGTTTATTTATTTATTTAAGGAGGGTGACAAATTAACCCAAAGAGTTATCTAATATATGGCCCTCACACTACTGATACGATTTCAAATTAAAACATTTTTACATTTACTACAAAGGAAAATAATGTCAGACACGTCAGGAAAAAAATGATTTCAGTCAATTTACAAATTATGGAAAACCTAAGTGTATGAAAGATATTTTTTTAAAAAACTAGGCAGTACAACCACAGCAAAGTTTATATCTAAAGTTCACGCAGAACATCTCTAAGTGCGACACACGTGAAGTTAGGATGACGGATAAGGTGTTTCAGTTCAGAGTCGAGACAGTTGAAAAGAGAAGTTTCAATGTAAGCATACGTGCGTTTACCAGAGTTTGTACGGGGATGGGCTACTTGATGAAAATCAAGATGGCAGGCCCTGGTAAAAGCACCAGAACAACGAAAAGATGACATAAAGTTAAAGTTACGTTTATGACAGATAGGTGCTTCAAGGTTGTTTACAATATTAAAGAGAAGAACAAGTTTTCTAAGACTAATCAGCTGAGAAATGGGAAGTCATCTTAGTTGAGTAAAGGGACTAACTGAGGAATGGAAAAAAAGTCAGCATCTAGAATTATACGCGCTGCTTGCTTTTGAAGACGGAGGAGACGTAGAAGAAGCGAAAGAGAGCAATTACCCCAAGCAGTTGAGCAGGACAAAAATGTTTAGTGAATGCGGGAATTATAATAACGCAGAAAGCACTCCAGAGAAAGGAAAAGTTTGATTCTTTTCAAAAGTGATAGTCTGCTTCTTATTTGGGAGCACATTTTGCCAATGTGCTAATCCCAAGATAGAGAGGAATCTAAGGTGACCCCAAGCAGCTTAACATACTGGACTTGATATTAAGTGGCATCCTATTGAAGCTAGCCCAATAATGGACTTCTGTAGCAATAGAATTAAGACGATAATTTAATTCAGAGAAAGAAAGGCTAGATACCAATGCAGAGGTATCATCAGCAAACATTCTGAGATCAGTACCTTTAGAGCCATAAAGAGGTAAATCGTTTATAAAAAGTAAAAAGAACAGAGGACCTAAGATACTACCTACTACGTTGCTTAGTTGCTTTAAGGTTTTGTCTTGCTACGGTTTTTTCTTGCGTTTGGGTGAAGTTTTAAGAGCGGAGTCTCTTAAGAAATCGTCTGGATAATTTGAAGGAAGTTGCTAATCCAAAAGATATACATGTTTTTTTATAGGTAGAAGACGTTTTCTAGGGCCTTTTGTCTTTCTTGCATTCGATTTTTTTACGCTTCCTCTCCGTCTTTAGCACCATGTAATGCTATGAGATAACGATTGAGATCTTTAGGGAATTTGCTTTCGGTTTCTTCCTTTCAACTTGCTTTCTGTGCTTCGTGTGCATGAAAAGTTTCTTCGTTATCGACATCCATAGGATTATTCTTGTTATTCTTGTATTATTGTATTATTGTTATGAATGACGTCGTGGAATAGCTCCTTATTGAATTAGTCTTCCATGTCTTCTCACAATAGAAGCAAAATCTCATCCCTACGTCAGGGGCGGATCAAGAAGTAGAAAGATGGCTAGTTACCCCCTCTTTTTGCAAAAAATATAAAATGTCAGTGTAACATCCACTAATAATCCACATAAACTGTGATTTTTTTTTTCTTAATTGGTAAAATTAGACAATTGACGGTAGTTAAAATTTATACCAAATTTATTTAGAAGTTCTAAATGTTTTACCATTTTTCAACGTCTAATGAGTTTCCAGTGATGTCCTAGTGAGGCAAAATGTGGCCCTGCATAAATTTATCGAAAAGGAATGTACTTACGACGACAAGAGTTAAACTTGAAATATCCTGGATTGTCAGGTCTTCATCGTAACACATGGACCAATTACTTTTATATCATCATGCATTGAAATATATCAAACATTAAGTGTTGTGTCCATTATTGTTAAGTTTTTTTTTACTTTTAATGTCACATAAATACGATAAATATCGATAAATATTACTGAGCACCTCTTGTTTCATTAAGGGACTAAATGATGTAGTCAAAATTATGCCTGCTGCATAATACCCACCGAAGTGTATTATGAAAAAAATAAAACAACAACAACAACAAATGTTAATTTAGAACCCGTGAAAGGAAAGCATTAAAAACACTGTAATAGCAATAAAAGAAATCTACTATAGCTCCGGCTAATTTCATCCATATTGAATATAATATTATATTCAGTTAGGTGCAAGTGACTTGTACTTACCTTTAGGATTTCCACAGGAAACACCCCTAACAATAAAGGAATGGCAGAATTTATTTCCAACTTGTACATTTTTACAGTCTGCAAATGAAGTCTCGTTGCCATAACAACTTTCCAGAAACAGTATTATTGGCAGCTTCCCTGTCACCGGCGGCGCCCATGGGCTTGCATCAACGTCCATACCGAGCATGCTACAGGCAATTCTTGATTCTTTGTAAGTCCAGTACGTTGCACAAATTTTTCCCCATCCACCGTCAGTTTCAACCTCCAAATATCCTTGATTTGGTGTCGATCCTCCAGTTAGACGAATGCCTTGAAGCAATTCTATTAAAAGAAGTCCGATAAACTATGCTCAACGCTTTTTGTAATATTTTTGACAATTTTTCCCGAAGTCACATAGTCACATTGATTTGAAATTCACACCACACATCGGATTCTTGGATTTATAATCAGTTATGGAGAAATGGATTACAAATTACTGTAACATTATTTACCATATTTTTAATTTGTTTCTTCTTTAATAGTTCGTTCCTCAATGCAGAATTTATTTTGTGCAATTCAAGATAGCTTATTTGATCTACATAAACGACCCAGGCAACCAGATGAGAAGCCGATGTTTTAAAGAAGAATTCCTTCGAGAAAAAGGATGGCTGCTAGATTATTGAAATATTAAAAAAACAGAAAGAAAATATTTGGTAGCAAATAGAAATTTTATGTTTTCACGGAAGAGAAACTGTTTATTATTTCCTGTGAACAATAAGTTCATGTGCAGAGCATATTATGTAATACCATAGGATATCCGGTAGGGTATAGGGGAATTCAATGTGGCATGCTCCCTCCGATTTTGGTAAGCGTACACGTGACTTTAGATTGGCGTCCATTCAACGCTTGAAGTCAACGAGACAACATCTCAACTTTTTGCCCACCGCAGTTACGTTTTTACCCCCTATCTTTACTGGGCCAATCAAATTATTTGTGAAAAATCGTAAATAGTACATTTTGATTATGTAAATTTATTAAAGCGGCTATGGTCATTTTCCCATAGCCAATTTGATCCAATATGGGAGTATTTGTTTGATGTCTGGCCCTGTAAACGAGCAGCAGGTAAAGCATTGTTTCTTGTTATCTTAGCCCAAGTGAAAACATAAATAAGCTCATACCTGTATGATTACACTTTCTTCCTTGCCCTGTCTTATAATTACTAATGCTTCTAAAGTAAGTGATTTTACTGAAATGCTCCTCAAGCTCATACTCAAGCATCCATCTTTTCTCTTCTTCCTGTTACTTTCGAGTTCCTTTTTTAAAAGATTTTATTAACACATCAACTTTTTTAGCGAAACGACCTGATCATTTGGATCGGTTATGTTGAGGTATTTACTTGGATCTTGGGTGGCATGGGTGGTGTACGCTCGGTGAGAGCGATCGCCTCTAACCAAGGCGACCAGAGGTTCGAGCCCTGCTATGACTAGTACTGCATGTGAGTAGAGTTGTTTGTTGATTCTCTCCTATGCTTTTAGGCTTTTTCTCATGTTGTCCGGTTTTTCCTCTCTCCGAAAAAAATCAACTTGTTAATTCCAAATGAAATGCAGTGGAATACTAACTACTCTGTTGAATCTAATTTCAATTCTGAATTCTCCATAAAATTCATTTCCTTTATTATCTATTGTTGTGGCTACTGGCTTGTAAAGGCCGTAGCCACTATGTCATCGTGTTGTGCGTAAGTCCGTAATAAATTCGGGATCTCGAAAAGCTCAGCCGAACTCCGGCGATCTATAAACGAATCTGACCGAGTCTCTTCCACTGTTCGGTTTTGTTCGTTGTTTCAAGATTTTACAAATTG
Source organism: Anemonia viridis (assembly GCA_900234385.1). NCBI lineage: Eukaryota > Metazoa > Cnidaria > Anthozoa > Actiniaria > Actiniidae > Anemonia > Anemonia viridis. Next base: position 3,852 of record OCZR010383188.1, on the reverse strand, counting down.
TAGCTCGTAGTACACTTAAAATAAATATATTAATTTTGTTATTTATCAACTAGTAGTACTCAAACAGTCTTTCAGTTCGTCCACGGAGAAATCTATAATTAGCATTTCATAACTTCCATGATTAGTAGCCACATTCAGTCAGTGACTGTCTATTTTTTTGAATTATAATGTATACTTACTTGTAGGACGTGGTTCGCTAGTTGGTTGAGGTTTCGGTTGTGACACATTGGTACGAACCACTAGAAAAATGAAAACAAAAAAATGAGTAAAAGGAGATTGAAAATACCGAAATCTTTAGGCTGAAAAAAATAAATGTAATGTATTCAATTGAACAGAAGATTTGCAACTATTTATACAATGTTTAAAAGTACACATCGCGTGCGCCATTTTGAAAAACAATTGGTTTTAAAGGATGAATATGCAAACAAGCAACTATAATTTTTTTTACACGCAATCCTTTGGGCTGAGTTTGAGAGTGTCGGTATGTTCCCGCAAAGATGGGAATAATGTGGACCGCGTAGTACTTATGAAATACACGAAATGAAATATGAAATTATGAAACTTATGAAATAAAGATATATAGGTTTTGCATGGCAGCTATGTTGCATGGCAGGAACAATACAATTGTTTTACATGATAAAGAATTAAAATGACCATGAGGAATTGAATTCTTTATCATGTAAAACTGTTGTGTTGCTCCTGCCATGCAAAACCTCTATAGGATAAGTTGTAGTGCTTTGTAACGAGGTTATTCCGGGCGAAAGAACTTACTTACTTACTTTGAACTTTTAAACTTTATTTCCATAATTTTTAGAGATTGTAAAAATATTTATATTTGGACACTACAAATATATTTAAATCGAATAATTATATAATAATATTAGTAAGAGAAACTGAAAAAAAAAGAAAGATATCAAGGAAATGCATGAATTAACTTTTTAGGCTCTTTGTATGTTTCATTGTCTGCAACGTATTTTCTCAAACTCATTAATAATTCATTAGCTTAACAATCTCATCACGCCATTCGTATCACGTAGATGGGTTTGAAACTCCAATGAAACAATGTTTTGAGTTTTCTAGTGTTTCAAATATTTTCATCACTAGCTAGTGATAATACATAATAATCTTGAAACTTGTAAAATATCATTCTATTCCACTTCCCACCCTTTTCTTTTCTCCTTTCTCATCTCCTCCTCTTCTTGTTTCTAACGGACTATATGCCGGACAAAACTATACCTAATTTATATTTTCTTTTTCTATTTACTTTCCTATTTTGCTGAGCTGGCGAGGCTCGAACCAGCGACCCCTTGATTTGAAGTCCAATGTCTTACTAACTGAGCTATCCGTGATTTCCTTGTGATTTGCTTGTGATCCTTGTGTTTCATTTACGGTTTTCTCTTCCCATGGTGTCACTTACTATGTATATAACCAAGAACAATTGTACGGGTAGCCACAGAAATGCAAAAACTTTATTCGCAACGTAGATATTACTTTAATTTTATTCGTAATTCCAAACAATATTTAATGAAGCACAATAATATTACAGTTTGTATAAAAAAATAAATTAAGCGATATCTCGTGCGTTTTTGACGCATTCTGCACCTACACTTCGTTCCATGCTACGTCATGGTGTGTTTAACATCAATGTTCAGCAAGGGCTGATGAAGCGACCTTGGCCAATATGAAGATGATGGTTGGTGAGCACTAACGTAGACTGCGTCGGTGTTTCTAATGAAACAGTTATCTTGAATTTATAAATTTAACACCATAGTGAAAAGAAGAGCTGACGTTTCGGACGTTAGACTTTCGTCCGAGTCAAACGACACTAGCTTTGTGTTCGGTAGTTCTTGTAGACAAAGATCTTCCTGTCTCTCCAATGTAGACTAGGTCACAATTAGCGCAGGGGATCTCGTATACAACGCCAGTCTTCTTGTCTTGTGGAATCTTGTCCTTAGGCTGCGACAAAGATTGTTTTAGAGTAGAAACTGGTCTAACAGCAGTTTTAATGTTATAGCTGTTAAAAAATCCTCTGAAGGATACAGAGCCAAGTCTTTGTTTCGCCAAGCTGAACACCAAATTACAGAGGAAATACACATTAATCAAGCGCTTCCATTTCTGAGGAAAAATGCCTATCGTGAGCGGGAGTCTGACTCAACTCAACCATCAAGAGAAGATGAGCGCAAAGGTTTTGCTACGCTTCCTTATGTCAAGGGGACAAAGGAGCGCCTTCAGAGGATTTTAAAAATAGGAAGTTTTGGATGTTTTCGTTGTTTCACCTGTTGTTTTCTCAATAAAATAAATTCTAAACCACAGCTATATAGAGGAAAAAAAGCTAACGATAGTGTCAAGACGCGAGTCTTGGTTGGATGAAATAATAGAAAAATATCTGCGGTACACAGTTAAGCAGATATTTTTATTCTGCACGATCTAAAAGAATTTGTATTGTAGTTGTCCCAAAGGAGTTGTTCATGTGTCTATAAATTGCGTAATCAGTTTAGTGTTCTTTCTCGCGGTCGATGTTGTACGAACGACACACGTTTGCTTACTTTACTCACTTCTTATGTTCTGTTTATTTAATTAGTGTCAAGTTGGAATTGTCGTCGCCATTTAGGCGTGTATAAGCCATGAAGGCGTATCTGAAGGATTGTGAACCCTTGCGAGATTCTCTCGTGTTGAGGATAGTAGCCTAATTGGTATATTATGTGTTCGGCCTTTTTGCGAAAGGGCGTTTGTTAGATGTCCGTTTGGTATTTGTACAGTAGTATTTGGTTTTGTACGAGTATTCTCCTTAATTGTGGAGACTTGCGACTCATGTATTTCGGCTTATCGATTTCAAGTGAGCATTACGCCTATATATCGTCGTCCTCTACTGTACTGTACGCTTCTACTTAGACGAACCAAGAAAAAGCCGGCTTTCCGCCCTTTCCTATCAAGCATTGGGAGAACGATTTACTTGAGGTCTTCAAATCACTCATGTACTGTAGATCCTGTCGGGGGATGTGAAGGTTGCCTTGGGCCCGACCCAGATCTCCTACACTTTTTCCTTCAATAAAAGGTTTTTTAAGTAGGTTTTTTCTGGCCTCCCTGGCACTTCACGAACTACTTATTCAATACATTCTATAGATTGCTCAGTTTTGTAAGAGTATCACTTCAACATTATTTTGGCAAAAAACATTTTGTAATGATATTTATATCACATATATATTGTTTATTAAAGTTGATATGTTTTGTCGTTCGACCGACCCATATCCAATATTCTCCAGGATATTGATGTTTGAGTTATTGTAATGTGTGTACATAATTCTGTATAAAGTGCAGAATACATAATTCTGTGTAAAGTGCAAAACTTGACTTTTGATTGACAAATATTTTGCTCTTATCTAATTCTGAATAATGTTCGTATATAAAGCTGAATAAAGTTCATTGTATTGTCACTCTTGCTTGTTCTTTTAAAAGTCTCTCCTCCTGTACGATAAATTCTGGTTATAGTCTCCAACTCCTTTAATCCAAATAATGTTTCTTCTTTACAATTTCCTCTCAAACTCCTATTAACACATCTATCTCGTTGGCTCTGATTACAATCTGATAACAACCTCTCACACGTTCTCAAACGCTACGTCACTCCACAGGGAGCCCAGTCTTTATAATTGTCTCACACTCCCCCTTGACCAACGCAGTAGTCTAAACTACTTGGTCAAATTGCTTTATTACTCTTGCTTGACTCTTCGCCATCCTTCTGGGTCTTCCATTATCCTTAACATCATGATCAGTTTCATCTGCTTCCTTGCTCTGACCAATTCTGGTTCCTTGCGACTTCATTGGTTTCTCTTGGGTACATGTAATTTCTAATGG
>OCZR010382227.1:339-11919 GCA_900234385.1 Anemonia viridis | reverse complement strand
TTTCCTTGGATAAACGAAAAATGTTGTGGCATGCTTACCTAATCTTTTATAGTCTGTAATTAACTGCCTTATGATACCCTTCAAAGCTTTACCACGCTCTGCATGCAAATAGAGACAATATGTGGACGAGCGATAATATAGTTTAACTGAATACAGATTAAGTACGCAAAGAATAACTTGTAGTATATTAAGATAGAGATATGAATCGTGATAACATGCTTACACAACATGCACACCCAAGAGTGGGTGGTGTCTTGAAATATTAAATGAATGCCACAATATACAGATACTACAATGTATACAAGCCCTCCGTACTTGATCTACCGCCACTGAGTGTTGTTCATTAGCAGGTTTGACATATCGAAGTCACCCGTCCATTACAGGAACATGCAAGTGTAGTAAAGCCCTTCAATATTTTAAGCAGCAATCCATGAACTGATGTATTTTTCTGACTGATTTAATACATCACTTCGGGGAAAATATTTCGGAGTAGTTTTCGATTCATGAGCCTATTTTTCTTACCTTTGGCGTAGAAAGTAATGTTAGGCTCAGCTTTGCTACCAGTCCAACCACTCGACAGGAGAATCAACACAAAAACAGTCAAGAAACTGACCCGTACACTCATGTCAAACCAGGCCATTCTTGTCCATAATAATCTTAAAAAGCAAGAATTATATGACAAATAAAACACACCGTTTTATACCTGGATCTTGTGTTTATCTACTGCTGTACAGGGCGTTCCCTGCCCGGTCTCCAGAAGGAATTTGACTCAAGCCAACGACGATGAATCACTTTCTATTTTTAGAATATATTAACATGCAACCTCAGCAACCAGTGCCCCTGAAACACCCCGCGAGATTTCTTTCTGGTGTCCAGGTTTAGAACATTATTATCAGACTTTAATCTCGTCAGTTTAATCAAGAAAATCTTGTTATTATTTAGCGTTTTTTGTTTGGTAATATTTGAATGAAAGCTTGAAAATGTGAATAAACAATGAACTGGAGACTCCGTCGAAACATAAAAAAATAATGACAGAGAAATATAAGTGAAATGAGAAATTGAAAACAATATTTCCACTAAAACATCACAAGATTTGGATTGATATTTAAATAGTTTGGCTTGGCTTGTAGAAAGTCATTGGTGAGTTCGGACGGTGTATCTAGGAATTTGTTGACTTACCTACAAGAAACGACACATGGTTGTAAATTCTGCTGGTGGCACTGAAGACAATTAACAATGGACTACCTACACGATCAAGTCTATAAAGCAAATAGAACCACCAAAAAGTATAGAAGAGACAAGAAGAATTCCGTAGAAAAAATAGTTTTCTTAAGCGAAATATAAAATTGAAACTAATCGAGAGGTATCGAAGGATAAGAATTGTAGGATGTTGACATCACAAGGTCACAGTCGAGTTGTTGTTTTTGTCAATTATTTAACCAAAAAACTGGTAGAAATCCTTAGAAGTTTTCTTGTTTGATACGCTTTAATGGTTGGTTAATCAAACTATTGTTACTTTTAATTTGTATTTTTAACTGACAACAATATCTATAGAGTTTAATACAACTTATGATATACGGTAATTGCTGTAAGTGTGAAAAATTATCAACTCAGGTGCACTCTATTAATAATATAAATAATATCTTATTAAAGTTCTTTTGTCGGGAATAGGCACAGAATTGTTGAATTGACTAGCATGCAGGTAGTTTACTGGGAAATAGAATCTTAAATCAAGGGTGAAATTGGTATTCAATCTACCCCAATTATAAAATCTATTGCTGTCCTCTAGTGCAAGGAAATGGGCGCGGTTATGTTTGTTTACTTTCTTGTCACCTATCCTCACCTCTCTCTCTCTCTCTCTTTCTTTCTTTCCCATCCCCAAATCTCACTCTTTTTCTCCTCATTCTAAATTCTTCAATTTTCCCTGACTTAATAATGCTATTTATCAATCCTTTATTTCTCAGACGACTTGTTATTTTTCAATACAGTTCGTTTCAAATAATAGCCCACTTTCGATATTCTGGTCGAGTGATCACGAACAAAGCAATTCAAAACGATCGCGACGCCCAGGGGAAACAAAAGAATAATTAGGATTCCGCCTTTGTTTTCCCTGGCCGGGGCCTCGTTTTGAATTGCTTTGTTCGTGATCACTCGACCAGTATATCGAAAGTGGGCTATTCTCAATTACATGACGTGGCTAGTTGCAGTGGCAGAGACATGTGAATAATTGTCCAAGGTGTTCTCTATCATTGTAAGGTCACTTCATGTCTCGCTTCGATGCAAAGGCTTGGCTACCTATACATTTCAAGATGGCTCAGGAAACTTTAAAGGGTGACTATTCATTGTTCCAATTCCCCCTAGTTACTGTTGCTATGACCCACAAGCTCAAAAAACATGATGGAACTGAAGTTGGAGCGTTAATAAAGTTTATCAAATTCGCCTTCAGTGCGTACCATTATCACTTTCATTTTTTTCATTTATTTACAGATAAATAAAATCGGGTCCTAAGGATGCAATGCCCTTTTGTCATAATAAAATTAATTACAATTACAGAAAAGTATATTATATTATATCTTCTCGAAATTCCTACGTTTATGTTTTGTACATTGTTTTGTACATTGTTTAGTTACACGTTCTCTGTTTTTGACCTTATATATTCAACGTTGGGTATCATGCTCAAAACAGGAGGGCGCGTTTTTCCCGCCTAAAATTCTAATCACAAATGAATAAAAACCGGAAGTTGGTCGGTAATGTTTACGAATACGTTAAACACTCTGTACAGATCACTTGTCCACAGATTTTTAGTTTTCTCTTCAGCACTAAGATTTTGTTTTCCTTGGTTTATAAAACCGATTTCTCTTTTTAAGGTGTTGTAGTTTATATTCCAAGTCGTCTTGCTGGTCTAGGGTAAGCCCGGGGTTGTGCAGACTGTTATATTCTGATATCGTTTCAACTCTCTCGTTATCCCCGCCACTCTTCGTTAAGAAGGCTTGTAACTGTGACTTGATATTTTCCATATCTTGGTTTGTTTCGATGGATTTCTTTCCTGCTTTGCTGTTGATGATGTAGTTATTGTCACGGTATTTACTTACTGTTAATAAAAAAATTGTATTTTTAAGGACGACATTACATGGATGAGAGCAACAAAATTTACTCTTGGTTTTTTGTTGTTGTGAATAATGACTCGATCATCCAATAGACCTTTTTACCGATACGGCGGCCATCTTGAATTTGTAAGAAATTATGGGATACCAAGGGGGCAAATGAGAAATATTTATAAAAGAAAAGTATGACGAGATTAATTTCTACAATAATTTTTATGCTTTGTGTTTCACATATGGCTCCAAATACCAGCAAATTCAATTGATATTTAGATAGGTTTCTCAAAACACAGCATAAAAACAGTTAAAGATATACCGTAAAAGCTCTACATCCCATGATTTCTCACTAAAAACAATAGAATTCAAGATGACCGCCGTATCGGTAAAAAGGTATATTTACAGAAACAAAATATATCCCAAATAAGAGTAGGATAGTTCTTTTGCTGCAATATTATTAACTAATGCTGCAATACGGGCAACACGTTCGTTGAATCATATAGTCTTATGTTTGATGACAAACAAAAAATCCATTAAATAATCTATCAAGTAATTCCTCATTGAACTTGAACTTAGTAGATTTTGATAAAGGTTTGAAGTTTATCTTATATTTTACCCTTGCATTTGCTTAGAATTTCATTTTCTGTGGAAATAAACACAGGATTGCAGTTGTAATCAGCGATGCATCGAGCATTCTTGTCAAGGTCACATGAGCTGCCTTCACATGGGTCCGCACCGCATAATGTAACGGGAGGCACCTTCAGCAAGCCTGTCGAAACAAGGAACAACTTCAAAATGAAATAAGAAATGTTAGGTGAGTAGTTGGAAGGTAAAAGGCTCCGTCTGCATGATCGATCCTGTTTTGTTAATCTTGAGAATACTAGTTGATTCGTTTACCTGAGCCGTCCATTATTAAGTGGTTACTATGATTTCATGATTTGATCTTTTTTGTTGCGCGCCAATTCACATAACCCATTAATATACCTCATTACCGACCTTGGGCGCACTCTTTTCCCTAGAGTATTATTTCTTGCTTTAACGGTTGCACATGAGAAGATACATCAATATCAAACAAGATACATTCAAGAATCTTATCTTATTATCAAGAGAATGACACGTGGTCTGAAATGGGACATTACCGCCAAACTAAAGAGGTTAATCCCTAGGACATCATTCCAAATTATCTAAAGTAATTTTACCTCTACAATCCAGTTTGTTTCCACCAGAGTCCAAGAAGACTGGTTTGCATCGTATAGAGACATGACAACTTGCTGCTTCGTCTGTATAGCACCCTGACACTTTACAAGGATCGTTGTGACAGATCATCTCAGGAGACGAACTGAAAACTGTTTTGTCACCTGCGTGAAAAGCATAATAAACCTTTCGCTATAATTTTCTTTATGAATATTTCTCATTTGGTCCCTTGGTATCCCATAATTTCTAAGAAATTCAAGATGGCCGCCGTATTGGTAAAAGGTTTGTCTGTTACCTTTACAAGATTCCAAGATACTCCCTCTCTTATCAAAAAACACAGGCCAACAACCCGATGACGTCAGACACTTTGCTTCTGGGTAACCAAGGCAACGTGATATTTTGCACGGGTTGAATCCACACAGGCTTTCAGGATTGACATCAATGAGGTGATCATTGCCTGGAAAACAAACAACAGAACGAACGAATTAACGATATTGAATAACATAGGTAAGACATCATCGGCGTGCTTCGATGGCTGACTACCTATGAAGATGGAATACACTAGTAGTCCCTTTACCTGCGCCATCTTCAAAGGTAGCTTTGCTTTTGCATTGAAACCGTGACGTAACCTTGCATGTGATTTATTGTCCAAGATGTTAAAAAGGTCTCTATCATTGCAAGGTCATCTCCTGTCTCACTTCAAATGCAAAGACAAGGCTACCTCTCAATATAGCCACAGGGAACAGTGAAGGAGCTAGTACTGTTGTGCACAATGGCAGAGGCTTGAGACAAAAGCCATTTCAAGTTCCTTAAAGTAAGTTGTCCTATCCAAAAGCATTTCTAACAATCACTGAAGGATATATTTTCCTTTACTGGTCCTGGCACTGCGCTTCTCCATTATTTTAAGCAGAGCGCGCCTTATATCCTACCTATTTAATGAATCAAAACCATTGCACTTTGCAAAACAAAAAGGTACACCATACCTAGAACACAACTTTGCTGATTACAAGGCTTCAACTGGACGAACTTCCCATCACATCCCTTTGATTCATCTTCACATGTTCTGCGTCTCATTTTTGCTCCACCGCCACACGACTTTGAGCAGTGACCATAGGATGACCATTGACCAAAACCGTTATCTGTAAAAGAATGAGTGTAAAGAGATGTACAGCAGAAACCATGAGGATGTTGCATTCTTAAATTTCTTAAACTTAATGTATTAAGTAATACTTAGTCTATTTGATAAAACAAACCTCTATTCAGCGGACCACACACTTCATTCCGTAAACTAAAAAAAGCAAGGTCTCTTAATTACCTCTGCACCTCTTGAATGGGCACGCCACCGTCTCCTTTGCAGGCCCCACGCAGTCGTTTCCTCCGTTAATAGGAGAAGGATTGGTACAGGTTCGCTCTCTTATTTGAACACCAAAACCACACCTTGGACACGCCGTCCAGTCACTCCACGCTGTATAATTCCCATTAACTGTCGGGAAAAAAGTCATCAATTGATCATTTTGTTAAACGCAGATGGGCTTTAAATTTCCCATGCTGTGGGAATAGTTTAATTTCCTCGTCTTTATTGAGAGTCAATGTTTCATTGATACTCATAAGGTGCAGATATATGATAAGATATGATTTTTCAGGCGAAGTTACAAAAACTAGATCGAACCGTGTGACCAACATTGTCCCAGTGCTTATAAAGGGGGAAATTCGGCTCGGGCAACGTCGAAAAGGTAAAACTTGGGTGGTCACACGATGCGCCGAGCTCTAATTTTTGCGACGTAGCGTAGCGATTACCTGGGCAGCCGTCACTGCTGCAGATTTTAACCTGAAATCTGCTTCCCTTGCATTTTTTCCCGCCATTCGCAGGCGATGGGTTGGTGCAATATCTCTCACGTGACCTGATGGACGTACGACCACATTCTTGGCTGCACTTTGACCAAGACGTCCATTCAGTAAAACCACCATCAACTTGAACAAAAAGGAAACATTAAGTATTTTTTTCTTTACAAAATTTCTAAAAACTCGAGGATGCTTATCAAAAGCGAGAGCTTTCACATTCTTATCGTATATTGCATTCCTGTTAAGAAAATTTGATAATTTTCGCTTGTGAAAACTTATTGTTCGATCTTAATTAAAAACATACAAGGCATGAGGAATCCACGACTTACCCGGGCAAGTATTAGAACAGACTTTGGTATCAATCTTTGGTCCAACACAGTTACGTCCACCATTCTGGGGCTTGGGGTTATCACACCTGCGCTTACGGTGTGCTACACCAGAAACTTTGCAATTCTTCGGACATGCGCTCCACGCTGACCAGCTTGAAAACCCTCCATCGACTAAAGTAAACGAAAAAACTCGAATTTAGAACAACTGTTTGTAGATACTTTCAGCGAGAAGGTAATGTTTTCCATTTCAGACCACCTTTTCCCACCCTTGGGAATAAGATTTTTGTTTGAGTTCTTCACAGCCTCTAGATAAAGAAATTATAAATAAAAGAGAGTTTGAGGTAAGAGAGCACATCTCCATGCCCTGTAATAATTATTTGAAAATCTTTTATAAAGTCCGCGCGTAACATGAAATATTTTATCATGGGATTTCCGATTCAGTTCAGGCTGCGCGCGCTGCTGAAAATAGATTTTAAAGTAATTTTCACAGGGGCAGAACTTTAAATGGGAGATGTTCTCTCTTACTTCATACTCAGCTTGATTTTGATTTATCGTATAGAATATGGTTAAATAAGCTAAAACTTTACTCACTCGGACAATGTTTCGGTCTGCAGGATTTCTTCTCAACTAAATCTCCTGTGCAGTTTTTCCCGCCAAATTGTGGGCGCGGATTGTCACAGGTTCTGTTCCGCGTGGATGAAAGATTACTTTCACAGCTTACGTTTGCACATGGTGTCCATCTTGACCACTCGCTGAAGCCACCATTTACTGAATCAAGAAAATAGAAAAGTATATACAAAACTTATGTAAAGTTGGAGTCCTGGACCCCGAAGTCGATTGGCGAAAAAAAGCCTATTAGAATCCTTGTAGTTCGTTGAAATGCAACTCAGTTGGAGGACAAAACAATAGGTTACCAAATCTCATGAGATTAAAATTCATTTGTTTTGTCCTCCAAATAGACCTAATTGTTTGCGTAACAATGTTTTCCCATTTTAGACCTCGTGTCATTCCCTAGAGAATATTATTCTTTGTTTAAGTTGTATCCATATTCAGGTGTCTTCTCATGTGAAACCAAGCGCAATTGTTAAACAAAGAAATGATACTCTAGGGAATGAAACTTGTTCTGAAATGGGAAAACATCGTAACATAACAGATTAGGTCTCAGTATTTATTGTTAAAGGATTCCATAGATCAGTTGCTAGAGTGGTGGTTAGTACCTGCAGTTCTAATTATTTTTTTTTATGTCAGAATAACTGGCCAAGATATTCATCACAAGGAAGACGCGCATGAGTACCCACCTACACATGGCTTCTTGTGACAATCTTTTGTCTGGGCGCTCTCTCCCTTGCATGGTCTGCCACCATATTTTGGTTCAGGACTCGAACATGTACGTTCTCTTCGAGAAAACGATGGTGTACCGCATGACTTGGTACACGGAGACCAGGAAGACCAGGAAGAGTAACTACCATCAACTACAACCATAGAAAAAAATGTTTGTATTCTAAGATGATGTGTTATCAAAGTTCAATACTGAATTGTTATTTAAATACCCTCACAATCAGCACAAGTCTTCACCGGCCCTGCCCCAGTGTCCCCATGTCCCCATCCCCATAGTGCCACATTGCCCCCGTGTCCCCTTGTCGTATAAAGAAAACATTTGAATTTCCGTGCCGCGTCCACGCCAAGCTGCGCCGTAACCGTGTGTAACCGTAATCTGGTTTATAGTAACGAACTATCTAATGTGTTTACTTGGACAGTTGACAATCTTGCAAGGTTCAGTCTCCAGCGCGGAGTCATAGCACTTCCTACCCCCGTGTGCAGGCGGCGGGTTTGTACAGTTTCGGGTTCGCATTCTGTAGGCACGCAGTCCACATGATGGCGTACAGGGGGACCAAGCTGTCCACGGGGTGTAACCACCGTCCACTGGAGAGAACAGGAAAATTAATAGTATTGAATAAATGACATGGAGTGAAAGGTAGTTTGGCGTAACTGCCTCCCTTCACTCCTTTCTTGGTTGTCTGGCCGTCATTTTTGAAAGACAGGTTTTTATTTGAAACTAAATATAATTTGCATGGTTACAGTCGCTATTTCTCTGTAATGAAAATAGAAGTTTTGATGCACGCGTCTCTTTATTACCTGGACACGGGTCTGTTCCACATGCTTTGGTATCATATCTTGGTCCTTTACATTTTTTTCCAGGAAGGCATGTTCTTTCACGTGAAGAATACCCTTCTCCTCCGCAGGTCGCTGTACATGTTGACCACTCTGACCATTGACCCCAAAAACCTTTTTCTTCGGGAAAAGAAAAATCAAATCCAAACATAAAGCTTGCTAGTTTTCGTCTAAAATTTACATCGAAATAGCAATAAGAAAGCCCTGTTTGAGTAACCAGGGATGCTAACGAGAAATGTACAATTTGTCAATACTACCAACATATCATAGAGGTTGAAATTCGTAAAAAAAGTTTTTTTTCGAAACCGAAGTACTGTATGTTTGCCAAAGCTCATTCTGCAGGGCCTTTTATTTATTTACCTTTTTCATCTTGGTGCGTCTGTGTCTCTTTGTTTGGTAAAAGAGTTTGGCTGCCAATTTTACCAGCAATCTCAAAACCCACACAGTGTTTCAGTTTGCAGTCCTGTTGCTCTATTGATGCTCCTTCACAAGGTTTGCCTCCAAATTTTGCTTCAGGATTTGTACAAGTTCGACTACGAGTTTTGAAGACTCCTTCGCCGCACTTGGCAGAACATGCTGACGACCATGCAGTCCATTCGGTAAATCCACCATCAACTGAAAAGAATCGGTAATCATACACAATGAGAGGTTACACAGCTAACTTACTACGCACGGTCTGATTGGTTCAAGAATACAAGATGTTTGACATTGTCCCAAAGACCTTATTTTTTAATCTTCCTAAATATTATTAGGGAAACCCTTTTTCGATTTCACCATCTTGATATTTTTCAGTTGCACACAATACTGTAGATATCAAAAATTAGAGCTTTCCCAAATTCACTTGGATGATCACGACGAAACAATGGTTTCAGGTCGAGACTGAACCTGATTCTTTAATTTTGTCAAGCCCAACTGACCTTAACAATTAAAACTATAATTTGTTTCTGATTTTCCGATCGAATTCGGGAAAGCTAGGCACGTCTTTTGCTAAAATTTTATTTTGTTCAGTAAAGATGTTATTTCCCAACCTAAAATCAAACAAGAATATATAAATAGGAATAAAATCTGTACTTACCAGAACAGTTAGCCAGTTGACAACGTTCCGTCTGATTCAGCGGTCCTTTACAGTCATTTTCATCCAAGAGGCACTCACGCATGCGCGTCTTTATTCCTTGGCCGCAGCTCTTACTACACGTTGTCCACGCGGTCCACGGGGTAAGCGTTTTGTTAGTGTTCTCAGGGTATTTTTCTGTGGTGTTTGTTACTTTCTCTATCTCATCTAGTTTAGCAGTAAAGTTAGAGCTATCAGGGTCCTGCAGGCTCAAAACCACTTCTTTCAAAAGATTAAATAGACTGCGTTGGTGTGTTGTTGAATTTTTCTTCTTTTTCGTCGTGCCCTGAAGTGTATCTACAGAAGTGTCTGTCTTATTCTTCTCATTTCCTATCGTGGAAGTGTCAATCATTTTAGTAGCTGTCTGTCCAGCATTTGGATTCTCAGGCATTGTCAGATTTGATTTATCTCGTGCGTTTCCTTCTCCTGTAACATTTTGGCGCTTGCCACCGTCATGTTTTGTATAATCATCGATGTTTATTTTCTTGTTATCTTTCCCAGCGTTCCCACTATCATGAGTAGTATGAGAGGTCGCTTCTGTTTTGTTAGCTTGGGATTCCTGTGTTGCGGTTATGACGTCAACATTCTTTGTTTTCGTGTCAATCACTACGATATTGTTCGTCGGAATGGGTAAATCATTTTGCGTTTGATTTGTATTAGTATTATTTTGTGTTCCATTTGCTTCGTGCTCAGCTAAGATCTCAACCAAAGCATTAAGAGCATGAAGATTGCCCCAGTCAATTGATGCAACTCCTTTCGTGTCGTTTTGCTTTTGACCACTAAAGCTTTCTTGATCGGGAGACAAACTATTTGTTTGCAGTTTTTCATCTTGTTTGTTAAGTGTGGAGTCTAGTTTCTCTTGATTCTTAGAAATGTCCTGTTTAGTTCCTTCCTTGCTTCCTTTCAAAGGTTCTTTTCCTTTGTTCTTCTCGTCGCTGGCAACAGAACTCGTAACATTATTACCCTCTTTAGCCTCTTGGCCGCTTGCTTTCATATTACTACTACTACTACTACTATTGCCATTCTTGCTTTTTACACCCTCACTGGACAAAGCCGCTTGTTTCACATGTTCTTGATCTTTTCCGGTCTTTTCTGTTGCATGACGATTGTCTTGACCCTTTTCTAGAGCGGAGTTATTTCTCGCTTTGCTATGATTACTTGTTATAAAATGATAGTGAGGTTCGTTCTTTTCCGACTGAGTTTCCTGTTTTTTTCCCTTGTTGGCATCGCCTTCAGTGTAGCTGTCTAATATGTCAGTAACATTATCACTTAACGCTTTCAGAATAGCGTCAGTGTCGTTATTTTTCATGATTTCAGTGGCCACTTTGGAAATAGCCATTTCCGTTTTCTCAATCTCATTCTGGTCCTTGTCGTCTTCTTTTATTACTATATCAAAATTGCCGTCAATAGAATTTGTTTTGTTGCCTTTCTTGGAAGACTCATCTTTCGTTCCTTGTCCGTTTTTGTCACTATGAGCTGTCTGGCTTGCTTTAGACTGTTTGGGATAGACCGCTTGAGCTGATTGACCCTTTTCGCTTGCTTGTATAACATTCGTTTCTTGGGATGATTGACTTTCCTCGTCCTGTTTGACATTGGTGTCTTGGGACAATTGACTTTCCTCGGGCTGTTTCACTTTGGTGTCTTGGGACGATTGACTTTCCTCGGGCTGTTTCACTTTGGTGTCTTGGGACGATTGACTTTCCTCGGGCTGTTTCACTTTGATCTCTTGGGAAGATTGACTTTCCTCGGGCTGTTTGACATTGGTATCTTGGGACGATTGACTTTCCTCGGGCTGTTTGACATTGGTGTCTTGGGACGATTGACTTTCCTCGGG
>OCZR010381827.1:0-12991 GCA_900234385.1 Anemonia viridis | reverse complement strand
CGCTTTGGTCGTGAAAAAGGCATATTGGAATATTAGCTCATCTTCCAGAAAGTCCATGGGGCGCCTTACCCATCTCATCCTCGCTTTAAGGGGTTTGGTGCTTAAAAAAAAGTCGAAACACGTGATCTCTGGGTAAAACACAACAGGGACTGTCAATTAGTGCTCTCCACTTGGTCGCCCCAACCCCGTCCCACGAGGGTGTAATAGCTATACGTCGAGAAAAAGAGGGATTCTGTAACGACTGCCATATATACGAATTGAGGAATCAATGCTGCTTTGACTGCGAAGTAAACACTAGGAGATGATATAAACAGAAAAATTATATTAAAGTGGTATCTAAGGGACCGGTCATTTTATTTAAGTTGGAGGATGGGAGGGGAGGGGGGTGGAGGAGAAATTGGGGGGCCCTGCAATCTCGTTCCCAGAGCCTGCGTTTCTCCTGGTCAGCACCGAGAAACGAGAGGCTCTGGTTGCAACCGTTTTTTGACGCGTTCTGGTTGGTCAAGCAAAAACAATGGAAGTCCGCAAATCTCGGACCGCAAGTCACCCTCTGCTCAAACAAAATGGCGGCAGCACAGTGTTTGGAAGAAGAGTATAATGTTTTTCACGATGCTTTAAACTACGGATTAAAATTAATCGGAAAATCCGACTTACGGCCTTTAAAAATTAAACAGTAACAGTAACAGTAACAGTGTAAACAGTACGAATCACTGGAAGTTATTTGTTTACACAAGAAAGATGTGTTAGCTGTACTCCCAGCAGGATACGGCGGAAAATCACTACCAAGTTGTAGATACAGTAATGGATTTTTGGTCTGGTGGTACTAATTTCTCTACTGTAATTATCATATCACCTTTAAATGCATTATTAATACAAGATCAAAGATCAAAGTTGAAATGACCGGTTCCTAATATTTCCACTGACACCGGCATTGCACACCAATGAATCTTGTTACCACGCCTTATTTAGTTCAATATTAAGGAAAAATTGTCATGTAAAGCGAACGCTCATCGAAAAACGTTGAGATGGCCGGCTTAACCCGTCGACCGTACAAGCATGAGCAACATGATTTCAACTTTCTTATTCAACTTCAAAATCAACTTCAAAAGTGTTTGTTGTTTTTGAACGTAATACTACATCAGTATCACCAGTTTCCAAGAGTGATGAATATGTAATTTATACACCGTACTAAAGATAGAATGACGTTTCGGACGACAGTCCTTCGTCGGAGGACTAACGTCCGAAACGTCAGTAAGTATTCTCTCTCCTTACGGTGTATAAATTACATATTCATCACCATAGTTTTCCAAAGTGCTTTGAGATTTTTTATGCACATTGCCTATTCCCTTCGCAACTTGCACAGCCGTTATGGAGGAACTCTTTATTCAAAGAGCCCATTTATAACCTGTTTATACATAGAGGGAGAAACTGATGTTTGGAACCTAAACTAAGTCTTGGGCAATGTTGGTTGTGAGGAAGTGACACGACAAATATCAAGTTTGTGCAATGTTTATATTAATCTACAAATTCTTTACAAAACGAACTTCTCATTTTTACCAATTACAAGTTAGAATAGAAAACGTCTTATTATGATTGCATGCAATTTAAACGTTGAGTCATGCCACGTGACTTTGTGATCGAGTGAAAGTGAAATGAATTGATGGTAATCACGTGGCTGAATAGGAAAATGTTTGAGTTAACGAATTTGCTGATCATATATTGCATTAAATGTTAAACCTACAGAATATATTTTAATTTATCGATTGCATTTATTGATTTTCGAGGAATTTTCATTCATTGCCAGTTTTCATTAGTTTGATGTTAACAAATTAGAAGTTACAACCATTATCGTTGAAGTACGAACTTCGAAGTTTGCAGTCTCGTTCGCCGACTAGTGTTTCAGCAACCGTCAATCAATGAACTGAAATCAAAATTAAACAAAAAAATTCTTGCTTGATAGAAAATTTTAGACTGAATTAATAATTTTAGAAAATTAGAACAACAATATCTTCAATTTAGTTTAAAATCTCCCTCCAAATAAGAATTCATTGTTTATTTTCAATTTCAGTTATTTGATTCACGGTTGGTGAAATGCTAATCGGCGAATGAGACTTTAAATTTCGAGGGTCCACTTCAACGATAATGGTTGTAATAGGGCTTTTTTTGTATCTCTTTTTGGTCTCTTTATTTTGAATTGCAAGCTCATCCAGTGATGCTATGATAAAGTACCGAATTTATATTTTTAGCAAATACAACAATCTCTTTTCTTGCCGAAGTGATTATCACAGTTCGAATACAAAAACACCAAACTGACCAAAACGTAGAAAACATTGAAATTTCAATCAAGTCTAATCGTCCTTGAAAAACTTTCTTCTCGCATTTCATTCTCCGGCCCGATTTTTTCTTGCTTAAGGACACTGTTGACTTACTGCCCCTATACATTCAGCGTTAAAGATTTTACGTGGCTTTAGAATGCGTAACGTCCTTCAATTAATTTGAATTTGACGACATTTTGATTATTGTATTCTAGATTTTGGAAGAATGATCAAAATATCATATTTTTATATCGGCTATAAGAGAATTACCTCGAAGTATAAGTTGCGTCATTGTTAATTATAGTTTTCATACAAATATCTAAATTATGTATCTCATTGATTACTCTAACATCTGATATATATATCATCGTACCATATCAAACGATTATCCTAAGTCAATTAATTTGTTTATCGAATCTAATCTAGTGTATTATTCGGTATTCCCTCTCTCCTGATCTAGCCTCTCCATTAGCCACGCCTCCAAAAGTTGATCCCGCGAAGCTCTTTGGCCTAGCTTGTCGTCCTGCTTCAGGTTTTTCTCGACGCTTGAGAGCGGAGTCGTCTTTTGTCGTGCGCTTGCCAGATCCACTTTGAAAGGCGGAAAACTTACTGAGATCCAGCTTCTTTGGTACGGGTTTGTCACTGTCAGAGGATTCATCACTCTATTAAAAAGAAGTCAAACCACAATACGTTGTTTTATTCATACAGTGAAGTAGTTTACAGTATTAATATTGGCAGATCAAGAGTATAGCGATACGTAAGGAGTCCTCTCAAATAAATCACCAGGGGGTTCGAGGGAATGCCCCCGCCCAGGAAAAACTTCCGCGTAGCCTAATCAAATACAATCCCCCTCCCCCAAACAATCCCAATGGAACTATTTCATATTTATCAAAGAAACACGAAGACACCATGAATAACTCATGAAGGTAATGGCACACGAAAAAGTAAACTGGCGAGTCAAAAGCATGATGTAACTTACTTTTGTAGACTCAGTCTGGCCTTCAGATCTTCTGTCGACTTCTTCAGCCCTTGATTACATGAAATAAGAAAAAATCAGTAACTGATTATTGATTAATGATTATTTGGGCTAAACTTCAGAATACCCCGACACTTTTTCGCAAATGATATTCATGATATTCATTCTGTTGTGTCTCTATTGTTATGGATGTGTTGTTCTCAAAAGATGAATATCATGAATATCATTTGCGGGGTATTCTAAAGTTGCTCCATTATTTGCTTCCTAATGGTGCTGACGAAGGGGCAGATCCAGAAACTTTCGAGGGGTGTCCGAAACGAAAGAAGTGACGAAATATTGCCGTCTAAGAGGTCATTAATAATTCTGATCTGAAATATTACATTTGTAAGATAATGCATGTATTGTTGTCGCATTTTTGCATTATTGCCAGCTGTCGCTTAAAGAAATATTCATGGACAAATGTGTTCCCCATGTTTTTCTTCACCTCTATGTAGCATAAATATATTACCATTCATTTATTCACAAGATGAACAATCAATATCGAGAACATTAATTTAGGGGTAAAAGGCACTTCAAAAGTAACTAAGGCAAATTAGAATAGTTTTTTATTACCTGTATTTTTGTTTCTCTTTGATGATTGTGGTTTCTCTGCGCTCAGAACTCCAAGATTCATGCTGCACTGTTTGGCTTCCTCCTCGGCCTTCCATTTCTTCTCTTTCCAAACGCAGCCTTTCAATTTCAAGCTCCCTTGCACGCCTTTCCCTTTCTCTTGCTTCTTGGCTGAATTGTTGGGAGTACCTTTCAAGGTCGAGCCTTCCTACATCCTTCTTATCCTGCGAAGAATCATCCCCGTCTTCGTATTCCACTGGAATTTCAGAGTGGACAACTTCAACACTGCTAGTTTTGACTTTCTCTGAATAGGAAGTGCTCTCTCGTAGACGGTATTGCTTTTCTTCCATCTCTCTCTCTTCTTTGTCGCGTCTCAACCTTTCTCTTTCGAGGTCTATCTTCCTCATTTGCTTCTCTCTGTCCTCTTCGCTCAGGGACTGTATGAACTGGTTGAAATCCAGCCTTCCAACACTCTTTCTTTTCTCTTCTACAGACATGGCTTCTTCTCTTTCTCTTTCTAGACTAGATCTCTTGTCGTTGTCTGTTAAGATATCATCAGGAGGTGCAGAGTGTACTTCCTGGACGACACTTGCGTTAACTTGTTCCACTTGACCAGTTCTTGACCTTTCTTGTTCCATTCTTAGCAGTTCTCGTTCTTCATTTTCACGACGAATTCTTTCCTTTTCCAGTTCTATTCTTCGCTTTCTCTTTTCATCTTCTTCTTCGCCAAGTGATTGGAAATACTGACTAACATTAAGCCTGCCAACACTTTTCCTCTTTTCTTCAACAGACAGCTCCTCTTCTCTCTCTTTGTCTATTCTTAATGGCTGCTGGAGACCCTTATCCGGTTGATCATATGGTGAACTCTCCACATCCTGGACAACTGTGCGGCTAACTCGCTCGCTTGAAGTAACAGTAGAAGTAGATCGACTCATAGCCCGCTCTTGTTCCAACCTTAAAAGTTCTTTCTCTTTTTCTTCGCGTAGGATTCTTTGTTTCTCAAGCTCGATCATTTTTCTTCTCTTTTCTTCTTCTTCTTGGCTTAGTGACTGCATGTATTTACTAACATCAAGTCTTCCAACGCTTTTTCTTTTTTCTTCTACAGACATTTCTTCTTCTCTTTCTCTATCAAGGATCGTATTCTTCTCTTTATTTCTGCTTTCTATCTCTTTTCCATCATCTCGGCTTGCCTCACCAGAATCTCGATGGACTATGACATACTTTTTGGAAGATTTTTCAGATTTTCCACTGGGTTCTTCCCTTTTCTTCCTCTCTTGCTCCAGTCTCAGCAACTCTTGTTCCTCGTTTTCACGCCGAATGCGTTCTTTCTCGAGCTCAATTTTACGCCTCCTCTTTTCTTCAGCTTCATCGCTCAATGACTGGACAAACCTATTGACATCGAGTCTTCCGACGCTCTTTCTTTTCTCCTCAACCGACAACTGTTCTTCTCGTTCCCTTTCTTCTCTATTTTCTCGTTCATAGAAGTTTTCGTCAGGAGCAGAATGCACTTCTTGCACAGTTGATATTTTTATATTTTCTGATGACATTTGTTGTTCAATTTGCAATCTTTCTCTTTCTTCTGCTTCTCGTCTGATTCGTTCTTTTTCGAGCTCTACTTTGCGTCGATTTTTTTCTTCCTCTTCTTTGCTCAAGGAGTGCATGAACTGATCAACATTTAATCTTCCAACACCGCTTTTCCTCTTCTCTTCAATCGTCCACTCTTCTTCTCTCTCTTTATAATACTGCGAATCAGAACCATGAACCGAAGGGGCTTTGTGTTCCATGCCTGATGCCTCTGATGATGTTTCAGATTCTCGGTCAACACTCTTTTTCCCTTTCCTCTTTTCATCTTTCAGGCGTTCCATTTCTTCCCTTTCTCTGAGAATTCTTTGTCTTTCGAGTTCTTTAATTCTTGATTGTCGTTCCTCTTCTTCTTCAGACCTCGACTGCATAAGACGATTAACATCAAGCTTTCCGACGTTCTGTCGCTTTTCCTCATACTCTAGAGCCTCGCTCCTTTCCTTTTCGAGCCATTCTCTTTCACTTGTTTCTGGTACAAAAGGCTCACTTTCAACTTCATCCACGGCTTGCCTTTCTATAATTTCAACCTTTCTTGGCTCTCGTGTTCTCTCCTTGGTTGGTTGTTTCTTGGGCATCGCAACTGTATCTTGCTTCTGGAATTGTGAGAACTGTGCAATGTCAAGTTTGTTGACACTCTGAGGTCTATCAGAAGAGGAAGAACTTGAAGTATCATCTCTATCCATTTCTTTCCGTCTTTCATCTTCTTCTTTTTGTCTCTTCATTTCTTCCAATTCACGTCTCATTCGCTCCTCTTCAACAAGTTTCTTGCGTCGTTCTTTGTCAGTGTTGTCTTCTCCCATCATTTGTAAATACTTTCCTGTATTCAGCTTTCCTACTACGACCTTGGGACGGTCATCAGAAGATTCAGGACTTCGTTGGACGTCTTCACTTTCTTCAGCGCGCAAATCTTCCCGTGTTTGCATCTTACTACGGCTTTCCTTGCGAGCCAACTTGCGTTCTTGGCGAACCTCATCTTTGTTCTTCTTCCTGCTAAGCCCTCCGGTGCCTTCTGGTGATGAGCGTCCTCCTTTGAGAAATGGCGTCATAGTAGTGGAGTCTAGCTTTTTGACACTTTGTGGTTTCTCAGAATATTTTACTTCATCTCTGGATATTTCGTCTCCTTCAGTTTCGCGTCTTCTATTCTCTTCCAGCTTCAACTGCTCGATTTCATACTGCTCTTTTCTGATTCTCTCCAGTTCGGCCTCTTTGCGACGACGTTCCATTTCTATTGCTTCCTGTTCTTGTGCCTGGGACAACCAGTCTTTATTCAGCTTTCCTACGCTTCGTCGCTTTGTTTCATAATCATCTTCTTCATAGCGATAGTCTGGGGCAGATTCAACTTCTCTCGTCGTCTGTGCCACTACAACATCTGCTTGTAGGACGTAGCCTCTCTTACTGGCCTTATCGCTGGTCTTTCGTTCTGGTTTTTCGCGAACTGCATCACCCTGTTGGAACTTAGAGAACATACCCAGATCCAGCTTTCTTACGTTCCTAGATTCAGTCTCATAATCATTAGTATCAATTTCTTTACCACCCTTTATGTTATCTTGGAAAGCTTTATCATGTTCTTTTTTAATTTGTTCTATTTCATCACGCTCTCGTTTAAGTTGTTCTTCCCATTCCCTCTTTTCCCTTTCACGCTCTCTTTTCCTGTCATCCGGAAGAAGCGTTTTATCTTGTGATTTATCTTTTTTATGGTATTTAAGAGGTTTATTCTCAACCACTTGACGGTTGTCCTTGCTTTGTGCTTTGTCATAACTATTGTATTGGTAAAATGGCAATCGGCTCACGTCTAGCTTTTTAACACGTCGAGCGCGAGTCATGTTATCGAACTCGTCTTCGCCAGGTTTGTGAGGTAAGGAAGCCATTTCCAGTGGAATCTCCTCAACAACAATTTGTTCATTTTTAGATGGAGTCCTTTCTTGGACTTTACGTGGTGGGCTACTTGTTTTTACTGATGTATCACCTTGCATGAAAGGACTAGAGTCCATGTTTAACTTTCCTACAGATTTATCTCTTACCTGGATGTCGTAACCTTCGTCTTCTCTGCTGTACAAATTGGTCCTTTGGACTGATTCGATCTTGTCTTCATGGCGGTTCTGAAAATTTCGTTTAGTGGACTGTTTGGATACTGGCTTCTTGTCTGGAATGGGTTCGGACTTTTTCTGGAAATCCCCGAACTTGGTTATGTCAATTTTACCGACATCCCTTGATTTGACTTTGGCATCAAATTCGTCATCTTCGAATTCATTGCTAGCAGACTTTGATTCCAGATTCTCTCTTCCTTGCCTTCGTCTTTCTTCTTCCCTTTCTCTTTGAATTTCTTCCATCTCACGGCGATTTCTTGCTTCTCGTTCTAGTCGTTGGCGCTCTTCTTCAGATCCATGGAACGAGGGCGTTTCAATCTTGCCTACATGAGGCCTTTCATCCTGTATGAAAAGTTCAAATTTACCCCAAAATTGAATAAATAATAATTAATACCACTTTTATCCCTCCCCAATGTTACTAGTATTCCTTGCATATGAAGCACTTTACAGTATCTCACTTTCTGAATTTCAATTTAGTATAAAAAAGAATTCATGCATCTAAATTGCGAAAATGTTTGACTGTTGCCATTACTGGGTATGAAATAGCCGATAAGGGGTCTTGGAGAAATAGCCGGCTGGATGAGTGTATAAACGAAATCCGGACTATGGCTTGACACTGCGTTTCGTGTTCTAATGATTAGTAATCGTAACGTTTGTGTCTTCACATTAGAGTTAGTACAAAAACTCGTAAGACGACGTACCTCTTCCTCAAGGTCCTCAGTTCTATCAGATTTCAACGAAACCTTCTTGGGCACCAACAGCTCTTTTTTGGAATCGGTTCTCTGGATTTTCTTGATCTGTTCATAGCGGCTTTTCTCACGTCTTTGAATTTTAGGCGATACACTTCCATTCTTCTCAGCTTTCTTTCGAGCTACAACAAAGAATTTTTAAAAATCATAGGCAAAAGGTCAAGACAATAGTCATCTTATAGGACACGATTTAGAGGGTAGAGGTACCCAACACCTCTGGAAGAGAAATCCTTGATTTTTTTATGTTATGTTCAAATTATAGAGATAATATCGTTTATAAAAAGGGACCATTATGAAAATAATTTGGATTAAGTTTAAGGAGAAAAACTCACACTCGAAAATTGAGGTGTTGATTTTGCCAGGCTGAAAACGGCCAACTTTTTCCCAGTGTGCTTCTTCTTCTGTCATACGGTGCACCTCATCCACATCAACATGAGGCTTCCTTCCTGTCTCTTCTTCTTCTTCTTCTTCGTCACTCTTAGAAGTGGACTGACCTTCGGAATCATCCCATAGTTGCTGTTTATTAAATATAAGGATTTCGTTATAGACCCCTTGCAGCAGGTCGGAATGCAGCTCAATTTAGAGGACGAAACAATAGGTTCTAATTCTCATCAGTTGTAAATGCTTCTGTCATGTCATCCAAATTGAGCTTCTTTGACGTCACGAGAAAGGGATCTATAGTAAATTTGAAGAAGTTTCTCAACCTCATATTATGAAGCATCCAGGGTGGCTCATTAAGTTTAAAGCTGGGAAAATACTTTTCCTCATTAAAGCTCACATTCTTTGAAACGTTACATGAATTTTATTGAAATCATCACCCCTCTTGAAAAGACGAGGGCAGAAATGGCTGAAATTTACTGTTCTCACCAAAATTACTTATTCATTTAACTACCTATTTTAAGACAACGTTCATAAATACGCTAATTGTTTTCAGTCCCAGTTACAGTACAACAATGAAATTTTGATTTCGTTGTTAGAGTATGTAGTAATCATTGGTATACACTACCTTGGGAGCACTCTCCACCACAGTTGTCTCATCGGCATAGCTGAAATACAGATAAATGATATTGACAATCACAATGAGCATTATGTAGATAGAAATACCAAAGAAAGTTGGTGTATCCCCGACTATTTTTGTATTACCAGTTGTGCGCCTATGCCAGGGTAAACTGAAGTAAAAACCTTCCCATTTCCCCAATCCAATTTACCAGCCTAGGAAATCCCATGCACCACTGATTCCATTTTCCATCAAACGTTGCCCCCTGCACCAGGAAATCCATAATTCCTATTCTCAAGCAAAATTGGAATCGAACTTCGAGTGGCTCTTGAATAGCTAGGTACACCATGCCGTCTGATGTAGTCTCAATGAGGCCTCGGCGCGTCTGTTTGTCTGAACACGTCTTAAAGTTTCACTTAAGAATTATTAAAATCTTCAGCTGTTCATGGAAATGCTTCGACTATTTGAGTCAATAATGCGATAGTATTGTTTCTTCATTCCTTCTACAAGCATGTTAAACTGAAATGCGAATTTTCTAAACAAAATGTGAAAAAACGTAACAAGAGAAAACGTAACAAAAAATGGGTAGCGTCACGCAAACGCGTTACACATCTGGATAAAAAAGATTCCGTCCGTTTGCATCAAATTGGTGCGGTTTATTAAACGACTAAAAAACTTCTCACGACATAAATGAAATTATCCCTGGTCTGTTGTTTTGATAAGAATGTTCTTGCTCGAGGAAAAAAACTGTTAATTAAAGGCAATCTCAAGGCTTTATCCAGTGAAATCGCTCGTTAACGACTTTTGGAGAAATTATGACGTTAAAAACTATTGATAAAAACATGATCAAGATCACAGTTTATACGAATGGGTTGGTTGACATCGTAAATTATTCGGTCTAAATGTATTCTTTGGATATGAAATGAAAAACAATGAACAAACAGCTTGGTTGGAAATTAAAAATCTCTCTAGACTAGTGGAAAGAAATGTGTGATTTTTTTAGCTCGGAGACTGCAGAATTTGTACAAACCAAATATTGTTGAATACCAAGGGGGATTATGACTGTGTACATTTTGCATACCGACAACTTGTAAAGAAAAAGTATTAAAATTTATTCAAAATCTTCATTTAGATTTTTTCTCGCTCAAATTGCATGGAAGCTGAAAGGTCATTCCTCGTCACTTATCTAGGGTAAAACTTACGGTAGACTTCAGCTGCCAAATGAACATAATACGCTTGGCTGGTTTCGAATTCCAAATATTACAAGAAGACGCGAAGATGATCCGAAGTCATATTCAGAAAAACATTATTGCTGAAAATTATATTAGCCGCGAAATTAAGCCATCATATTTTGGTTGCTACGTAACTTGGTATCGTCATTAATGCTCGAATACTTAGCACGGCATTAAAAACTGAAAAACCCGACTGTATTATAAAGTACAGAGACTGAAATCAGAACGAATGAACTTCATGACATCAGTAGTCAAGGATAATCTGGTTAACTCGACCGAATACTTTTCAGCAAAATAATAAACTACTGAAGGATCCAAGATAAACTAGAAGCTACCATCTGTCATAAATATAAATTTAAAGAGACACAGACAATACTTGCCAAGTCATAAGTGTCACACACATTCGGTTCTTCATCGACTAAAATATTTTGCCGTG
This sequence comes from Anemonia viridis, assembly GCA_900234385.1. Taxonomy (NCBI): domain Eukaryota; kingdom Metazoa; phylum Cnidaria; class Anthozoa; order Actiniaria; family Actiniidae; genus Anemonia; species Anemonia viridis. The sequence continues at coordinate 2,009 of OCZR010381827.1, read as the reverse complement.
TTCTATCATTGTCAAAATATATCTTAAATTTGCAATCAATAAATACTATTTAAAATCCAATTGATTGTAAGTCAATCAAACGTTTCGCTATGTGATGTTCTAAGCTTACCTTTGATCTTCTTCAACTGGTGTTTTGTAGCTTACTCGCTGTTCTTCGCGAGTAACTTTTGTGGATATTCCAGCGATATCATTATTATTCATTCCCCGCCATGTATTCTTCGGTTCAGAAGACGAGTCATCTTTGCCCATTTCGTGGAATTTGAAGTTCAGTTTACCAGGTTGGAACTGGCCTGCACGCTCCCATTTGAGTTCATCATCGTTAAGTTTGTGGTACTCATCGACATCGATCATTGGTGCCCTGGTTTCCTCTTTCTCATCCTCTGCATCCATAGTTCGGTAGTCTACTAATTCGGCGTTAGGCTAACAAGAGAAGTACGAAAGTTACGAGCGAATATAGCAAAATCTTCAAGGCCAAAAGTAAAGACGAAGCAAGCTTGCTTGCTTGCTTGTCTGTGCTGTGGAGGAAAACATGAGCATGCGTACTGCTGCAAAAATATCTTGTCACGCATTCTCAATTGTGCGCATCAAGTAAAAACTTTTAAAAACTTTTAATAATCTAAATAAAATAAGGGAGAATTTGTATAACATTCCGATTGCCTTACTGGTGCTTATGTACTTCAATTAACTATTAATAAAGTTGAAGAGGCGTTGTTTGAGAGTGACAACTTTGATTAAACTCTCAGTCATCAGAATGAGTATAAAATTACACTCCCTCAAGAGATTACAAACAACCTTGAGACAATAAGTCAATAGAGCAAACCAATCAAGTCTATATAAACTTTCACTGAAATATTTTGCTACATTATCAGTGGAACCTTTAATAATGAATGACCATGAGTTTGGCCACATAGTACAAATCCCCATACATATTGATGCACTTGATACAGAAACGGAAGCCTGAACTAAAATAACTGAACAAAAACACGATTAAGGGAAACAGCATCAATGGTTTTGAGACCACTGCCTTTACCAATTAATTATTACTTAACATGTCTCAACGAATTCGCCCTGTATAAACATTAAACTCTTTGAACGTCACTTGAAATTCAAGACATCAAGTCGAATGTATAGTGTAAACTATAGGTATGAAAGATGACATCTCTCAATGCGGGTCACAAGAACATTTCTTTCTTCTCCATTTGATTTGGATTGGATTTCTGTCTGCTATTTCATCAATAGTCATTTGCGACAGCCTTCAATCTATATTACTTTCTTTGCCGATTCTCTTTTTGATGCTTCTAATTTTCATAATTGGAAAAGGGTTGCACGGTGAGTTTAAAAATCCTATCCTACATGAATGTTGATATTCTTTGTTATTCCATATTGCCCTTGATGGCAGTAAATCTAAATTCAGGGAGTTCTAACACCGAGAGAGAATTGCTTTCTCTTGAAAACTGAAAATGTTTCTCGGGTAATTATTTTCATTTTTTTTTTTTGAAACACATCTAGGAATTCAGTACCAGAAGGTGTCTGAGAATATGGAACTCGTAAAACCATTGAGAAGGCAATTACATATTATTGCTGGATTTACACAACTTGGGTATGCAGGGTGAATGAGTGGGATAATGGAGGGGAGGGTTTCTAGGGAATTTTCTATATCTATAATAGTTCTTACTATGCAAATAAGTTTGTGGAGGCGGGGGGTAGGGTATCCCAAGAATATTGTGACCTCGATAAATTGCGCATGCATCCATATTGCATCCTAATACTTCCCCTTTTTGTCGTATGCCACTATTACCAGGATCCTTTAAGATATGATATCACGTAGTAATAAGGGTAAATGAAAAATTTGTCCCAACTTACATCAGACTGAGTAGCTTCTATCATCATGGTATCATATCCAAACTGAGTTTTCCCTTCTTCCTTGAGTTTAGTGTTTTCTGGCCCAGGTCCCTCTCCTTCGGCATACGACTCCCACATCATCAGAAGAGAACGTCTTTTTTCACTCA